>JAQGBW010000122.1:0-61792 GCA_034698625.1 Julus scanicus | reverse complement strand
GTAGTGACTTAAAACTTTCTTCCCGATAAAATTATAAAAGAATATAGAATTATTAAAAAATAATTGGGGGGGGAGGGATCGACTGGTTGTGATATAATTATGGATTGGGCCCGGTGTAGTAAAATGTGTGGCAATTGTGACAAAGGGGTGGGGGGAGGTATGTTTAAAAAGAGGCAAAAAAGTGTGACATAATTTATGGATCACCCCAATGCTTAAAAAATATACAACTGAAATAAAGTATGCTCAAAAAGTGTAAAGTAGAAATAAAGTATACTCAAAAAGCATACAATAGAAGTAATGCAAACACAACATGTGTGCAGTAGAAAAAGTATGCTCATAAAGTATTCATTAGAAAAAATATATACCCAAAACGTAAACAATAGAAAAAGTAAGTATACTTTAAAGGTATGCAATTAAGGTATTCAGCAAGTATGCAGTATGAAAAAGTTGACTTAGAAGTAATACTGTATAAAAAAATTGCTTAAAAATATATATTAGAAAACGATACACTCAAAAAGTTAACAGTTAAAAAAGTATATTATAAGTATATACTCACTCTAAGTTTATGAATTTCCCGTCTCAGTTTAATGACATCTTGTTCTTTGTAGCTTAAGTTTTGCCTGAGATTCATCAATTGGTCCCTCAGCTCCTCAATCAAGGCATCTTTTTCTTTATTGTCCGCTTCCACAATAGCGAAAGATTCTATGAAATGCTGGTAATCAAAAGCATCCAATTTCGGGAAGAAAGTTTTCTCTTTGTCAACTTCGTGTGACCCTTGTTGGTCAATTCCATTTTCCACGCTTCCGCCACTCGCCACTGATTGCATGCTACACATGGCATTATTTTCTACAGTTTCCTTTGAATTTGACAATGTCAAGCTAGTCGCTTTTGCTTCTGTTCGATTCCCACTAAATGTTTCCGTGGTCATTTCCTGATGACCAGTCGAATCGATCGGAAAATATGTAAATTTCTCTTCATTGACTTCGCCCATCTTATTACATTGGTAGACGAAACTGTCACGCGGGCTTGCACTTGAGAAATATTTAATATTTATATCGTCAAGTTTATTTTATACGTTGACTGGCAATCGGTAACTCTGGCTTCCCTATTTATCACACGCTCCACACAATGGAGGCCAAAAAAATTAATTTAGACCAATACCATGAAATAAATACAGGGTGATCGCATGTACGTTACAAGTGTTAAGTTATGGATGATAATTAGGTTTTATGACAATAAATAGTCCAATTCCCTTATTTTTAAACATTTCAATTGTAAATGATTATAAAGCAAGTCAAATATTGGAGAAGTCATTTTCCATTGTTATTTACATGCTTTTTTCATTTCACATTTTTACAAACATGAAAAAAGCATGTAAATAACAATGGAAAATGACTTCTCCAATATTTGACTTGCTTTTTTCATTTCACATTTTTACAAACATTAACAGTTGTCAGTTGGTATGAATTTCAATTTAGTTTAGACCATAATTGATTCAGATTTTAAAAGCATAATTTCTTCACTGTGCCACAAATTTTGCATTCCCACATTTTATTTTGAAAACATAAATTTTATGCTATAAGTAGTATATTTCCAGCCATGCCTTCATTTTTAATATTTAGTTTTAATTACATTACATTGTATATATTCAGTTTTCACATTCAATGTTTCAAAAAATCTTTAACATTAGCTTTGAATTCATTCTGAACCATAAACACTGTAAACACTGTGTATAATTAGTATTAATGTTGTAAATTTCAGTATAATATGATGCGTTGAGTTCTATCAATATTTTTCATAATATCAATACTAATTGGGATTTTGCCTTATTTAAATCTTCCAAACTTGCAGATTTGCTTCTGAAATTTGAAATATGCAACTTATTTAAACTTTTGGCCATGTAATTATTTATGATAATGTTAAAACCAAACAGAACCATAGTTTTGTATTTCAGATAACAAAAATTTGCTTATCTGATGATTTTGTGCTATCGTATCCAAGTATTAAGCCTAGTAACATATTTTCATTAATATTGCCTTCATCCATTTTCTCTCACTCGTATTTGTGGGGAAAGTGATATTTAACCTAGCAACACGTACATTATTGGTTAGCTTGAATTCCAATTTAGCACCATACTCTAATCATGACTGTATCCCTGTGAATTTCATGCTGCTGAAGAAACCATAAAAATTCCTCAGAATTTGTCGTCATTTAATGTGGAAGCCCCATCAGATACGTCTACTATGGCCTATTATGTATGTAGTATACGTTTCACGTGACCTGCTCTTGTAATTTTCAGACTATAATTCACCTTATTCATTTTTACAAAAAACTTTGCAATGAATGATTTGACTAAACAAGCAGACCTTTCGGCCAAATTTCACTTATATTTAATTGTACAGGGTGTACACAGTATTCTGTCCAATGTTAAGTGAAATTGATTAAGCTAGTAGTCACAGTAGAAGTTACTTCGAACTTAGTTTTAGAACTTAGTAATTTGTCTCAGCTTGAATTTTCTGTAAGATTGAGCTTTAATTTCACAATGCATAAAATATTTAAAATTAGAATTTTAAAGGCATTGTTGGTTCGTTATGCATATTTGAAATAAATTTTAAATATGGTGTAATAATATCAGATGAAAGTTTAATATCGCAGACCGTTACTCACAAACTTCAACTGATTTTTACCAAATTAATACAAACACAAAAGCTGATAAAAGCTTGGAAATCAGATAAAATCTGATAAAGTAGGATTCTACTAATCAATGAAGTGAAATGGCGCACCTGTTGTGCATTTTTCTGTTTGTTATTTATTTGTTACTAAGGAAACGTTGTATTTCAGTGATTGATTAAGGTTATTATTAATCACATCATTCTGTTTTATTCCAGAGCATAGATTATCATGTCGATTAATAAGTGTATAACATTGTGGAAATATTGGATTTAGAATTCTGAAATATAGGTATTCAGAATTTTATTTTGTCATGTTTAGCCAAACCCAAAATTTGCTTAAATACCAAAATTTGTTTTGTTTGTGACAAATGAATTTCTCTACATACTTTTAAGAAGCTTCACAATAAATCTTCAGATTACTGTTTTCACCAATTAACCTTAAAATATTTGGTTTTTACTCTGGTTCTTCAGCTAGGAGTGGGTCGTTTCATTTTTATCTCTTTCTACATGGTGACGAGCAGTTGGCCATGTTGGTACTAAAGTGAAGTATTTTGGTGGGCTGGGCGATTGATATGTAGGTCTTAAAAGAGGGCATAAAAGAGCATTCTATTTGAAACACCATTCCAGCATGTTTTGGCACCGGAAACCCTTCTCGGGCTGTGCTAAATGTGCTCGAGTGTCTGCAGTCTAACGCTGACATCTTTTTTATATATTTTTTTTTAGTTCATAGTGCGTTTTTTTCTTTCAGCGCATATTTCAATGGGAACATATTTAGTTGGGGCGGTTCCTCTGTGCAAATTTTCATCTTTGCGGACTCATTACATAAACTAGCTGCATGGCAAACTGTTGGTGTGTTGCTTGGTGCAAAGGGAACAGTGTTTTAGTGCATCGTCAAAGTGGCTGACTAAACTCGTGCCAGAAAATGCCACTCACCCTTTGAATGGGTACGGATGGATTTAAGCCTAAGTCGGGGTTTGAACTCCAAGCATCGTTTCTTGCCAAATTTCGACGATTTTTTTTCACTTTCAAAATGGATTCGTTCTAAAGCACGTAGTTTGGGCTGTGATGCCGGGGCGCCGTAGCACCGTGCGCCTCAATGGGGGCCCACCCTGGGGATTTCGACTATCTGAAGGACCAGGGGCCATTTTAACAATAGCTAAGGTGAGACGTTTCTCATTTATACTCATGAATGTATAGCAATAATGAAATTTATCTTGAAATTGTTGATTTTTTCCGTATTTACGTTAATGTGTTAAGGGGCCATTCAGAAATTATGTCACACCTAGGGGGTTGTTTGTTTTTTGTGACAATTGTGACCAAAGGTGGGGGGTGGTTCGATAATGTGACATCACAGAATCAAAATTTATTTCAATTTTTTTAACATTTAAAATTTCGAATAGCAGTCCAGAAAAAAGATTTGGGTCCCGTAGTGACTTAAAGAATTATTAAAAAATAATTGGGAGGGGGATAATCGACGGGCTGTGACATAATTATGGATGGGGTGTAGTGAAATTTGTGACATAGGGGTGGGGGTGTTTAAAAAGAGGCAAAAAAGTGTGACATAATTTATGTATCTCCTCTAAGTGATTAACGAAGTAATTTGTGTAAAACACGTGGCTCAGCACCCCCTGCTGGCCTATGGACCTTTAGTGTGGAAACGTCATTGCCACGCTTTTGGCTCATACACCACCAGGGGACACTGACCCGGAATGTTGTTTAATTTGATTCTATAAGCAAATATCAGATACCCATTCCACATAATTAGAATCTTGGTTTTAAAATTTCTAATGTATAATGTGAAGGATAAGACCATTATTAGGAATTTTTAATATTGGGCGTAACGACCCTATAATCAACTTTGTTTTCCACATGACTAGTTTGGTGTTAGTTAAGCAGGGCTATTACGACGAAAATTGTAGGTTAAATTAAAGTTAGTAAAATGTAAAGAAAACGTAAAGGAGCAATAATTAATAGAGTTTAAGTAGATTCCAAATTTGTCACGTGGTGACTAATTAAAATAATGTTATGTGGAATTAAGCTTTTTGGTATTAAATATATTTTATGTGAAGTAGTTTTGACTATGGATGATTTACATTTTAAAATAAATGCATTACTCGATATGTTAAATTAGATATTTTGTTTATTAACGACCATTAGCTTTCAACTTTATGAATCGTTAAAAACTAATTTCTATTTTAAACCATGACATCGACATAACGATGTGTTTGGGAGGAACGTACAATCACTCAGCCTGTCACCTGAAAACTTTGCTCTTCAACAAGCAATCAATTTTGAAATATTTATGGCTGGCAATTCTGGTAGCAAAGTGGATTTTCATCCGTGCACATAATCCTGCAAATCACAGCTGTTTTTCATAGGTACTTTGCCTATGTGTTTTAAAACCTTCGACTTTTGTTTTGGAACTCGAGCAATCACCTCTTACTGTAAATAGTTTCCAGAAGCAAATGTCTTCAAACACAAAGTGAAATGCAACTATTTTAGACAAATGTTTGAGAAAATGATACCTTCGTCTTACTGATTTGTATCGAAATTTATCAGACATCACATTAGATACGCTTTACGTGCGATGCTGATAGCTACAACCGGAAGCGTTTAATTTAGCGGATATGATTTCGGCGCATGCGCGAGAAACTTTTTAATTTAGCTAACAGTCCACTCGTCAAGCTAGTACTTAATCAACCACAAAAATAAACTAAATGTAATTTTATTTTATTTTTTGGAAATAATAATGCCAGTAAAGTTTGACAGAACTTATAAGTACTTAATTTATTCATAATTGCAAAGACGATGTTGTGACTTGTGTACTTTCATCTGGTATTGTGTACTTTTAAAACAAACATCATAAATCAAATTGATCTCATTTTGGTGAACTTCGTGTACTAATGTTACACTTAATTCAAAATTTACTGCATTCTTAAAATAAGAAGCATTACGGATTACTTCAAAACAGCTGTGTCGAAATTTAAAACTCGTAAAACAAAATAAATTTGTCATAATTTTATTCACAGATTTTCTCGTCTTTTTTGTATTACAAATAATTATAACATATGGTTGTAAATATACAAGGATTCATGGATATACATAATGTACGGTTGTGAACTGAAATGTACAATTTCAAACAAGTTTTATTTTTTGTTTATTGTTTAAGGTTCGTCCTAAAAGTAAGGCATACAACATATTAAGAGAGGGAGATGTATTACTGTGTCTCAATGGAGTCCCTTCGGAGAAGCTTAATTATGACCAGGCAATGGATATTATGGATTCCGATATTAATGACTTGACATTGGAAATATCGAGGTGAGCAAATATCACTTCTTATTTTTATTACTTTTAATCTAGTTGATGTTAAATGTTTTAATTAGATTTCATATTTTTGAATTAGAGATGAAGTTGATGACCAAAATGATAGACCTGCTCAATGTGTCATCCCCAAGGTTGACAAATTTGAAGCAAAGGTAAGCTTGCAATGTAATTTAAGTAATAATAAATGTACTATTTTCACGATAACTGAGGAGTTGTCTGTCCTCTCAGGTTTTGTACAGTCAGTACTTTTTAGTAAATGTAATTATAATATTTCATTTTATTTTAGTGCTGTTAAACCCAAAATTTAATTTATGGTAAATACAATTATCTGTGTATTAGAAATAATGCGATGTATTTTTTTATGTATTTTTTCCTGAACAGAGTCAGATTTACAAAAATTTAAAGTAACTATTTGACTCAATAAGTTGGCGTTATATCAATACATTCAATACATATGTATATTGCAATATTTGTAGTACCGGTATTGAAAATACGTTAGTTAAAAGCGCAGTATTTAATGTGGGCAATATGCAGTATACTGTACTTATACACATTTATAGGTTGGAATAGATTGAAATGAAAAATATAATTTTGGCGTCTTTGTATAATTTCTTGTAATATTGTTTTTTCAAATCTTCTACTTGACATGTTTAAAAATTTCTTTTTTCCTATCATCACCTCCACAATTCAAAAGTTTCTCTTAGAAAAACAATTTTGGCAACATTCGTAGTTAGAAAAAACTATTTGTTGGCAGTTGCACAATGTTCCGTCCAATGTTTTAGGGAACACGATTGGTTTTAATGAACGATACAAATAGACACTGCTTGTTGTAATCATCGAATAAAATTGATGGAAGACTGCAATCGGACATGTTATTTCTATATTGAAATAATAATGAAGTTGTGGTGTATAATTTTCCCTAGGTAATTTAGTTCAGATATTTCCTGTATAAAAGGACAATACCTGTATACAATGCTGTTTTATAAGGAAAAAAATAAAACCACGCCTATTATGTAAAAATTAAGTTTATCTACATTCAACTGACGCAAATATAAGTTTTACAAATGGTTGTTACAACTGAATAAGCCAGTTTTATTTGATTTTTATCTTTTTGAATAATTTTTTTTACTATCAAGAATTGGACAATATGGTGATACGAAATAATCGTTTACTTGGGCCCTGGGTAATGGTTAAGACTGAATTAGACTGCCATAATCTATGACAATACTCCTATGCAGCATTCTCTAGAATCTAATTTTATACTTTGCTTTAAATGTCTGGCTGGGGATTCAAACTTGACTCTAATCTTATTTCACTTCGTGCTCTTGAAGACCAAGTTGAAGTTCTTCTGTGTGCTTCTAACACTTAACATCTATTGCTTCCTTGTACTTTCTTATTTCCTTATTCCTAAAAAATCGGACACTTTTAAGCATAGGCTTAAATATTAATTCAAACACAAGATGTCTGATTCAGAGGTATGTAATAGAGTGTTTACTATACCTATTTACAGTATTTATGAAGTCTAAAAGTAGGAAATGGATTTTTTTGTTGTACAGTCTTTAAACCCTGTACAAGCTTTACATGAAAAAAAAATAACCAAAAAACAATAATTCTCACTAAACCTGGCATGCTTCCAAAATATAAAAGGATTTTTTGCTCTTTATGTGCTGCTTTTCCTCTAAATGTGTACAAAAAGATGTTAAATATTTTTATTGTACGAAATTTTTTGCTGCCATCTGGTTATTCAGAAACATGGTTTTAACTTATTTTTACTTAGGTTTACGAAACGGACAAAGACATTTAAAATGTTTTGTTCTAATGTGTCTGTAAATATTAAGAATTTAAAAATACATACATTACGTTTCAATTATTAATGAATAATTAAGTTTTAATGAGCTAATTGTCACGTACGTATGGGCCCGAACAGGTAAAAATCACTTGGTGCTAAGTTAAAAAATAGAGAAAAACCCCTCTTTAAAATGTACATTTCTGTTTTTCGATTGGATAAGCAGTTCATTAACAAATACCTTGTGTAACTTAGTTTTGGGACATCCCTCGCAAATTATATTTTAGTGTATTACATTTTTTTTGCAAATGATTTTAAAAAAATAATATAAATTTGTTTTATTCAATTTAGGAAAGGAGTGATGAAACATTATCATCAGAAGAAAGTGAAGAGGAAGAAATAGTAGTTCCTGCTGAACCAAAGGATGTAAGTCTAGAAGCTCAACATGGAGCAGAGCCAATAAATCCAGAAATAAAGCAAAGCCAAATTAAAGAGCAAATAAACGTGGACAATCAGATACTACTTGACGAGAAACATCCGATGCCACCAGATGATCTTGAAAAGGTACATAATGCATTTTTTAGACTGACGAAAAGTCTAACTAATGTTTGTCATTAGCACATGCACAAAATTACATATACACATTAGCCATGTACATAATATCTAAATCTAAAAAAAGAACATTACATATTTCATTTTTAATTGTATCTGCACATGCATGCTGTATAACATTCTTTTGTTTTCCAAATTATTCTTTTGTAGATACCCAAACTAAAAAAAAATGTTTAGTTGAAAGTTATTCTTTGAAGAAAATGCTCGTTTATAAATCGATAATAATGTCCATGTTGAACATTGCAGTTATAAAATGTAATATTTTATGTAACATTTTTATTGTTTGAACAATTACACCTAATTGGTAGTATTGCATATCGGGGACAAAACAATAGGGGGATTAAGATAAAAAGTTGTTTTAAAAATTATTAGTCTGCGAAAAATTGAATTTTCATCACTTTTACAAAAAATTAAAACGATGACAATGATAATCAGGTAAAAATAATATTTTACTATGTGTACGTATCTGGTGTAAGATAATTTGGATAAAGTTTACAGAAAGCTAAAGAATTAGTAAAGGTGATACAATTGAAAATGAAATATATGTAATGTTCTTTCTTTAGATTTAGATATTATGTGCATGGATAATGTGTACAAGTAATTTTGTGCATGTGCTAATGCATGTGCAACTTCAACATAAATGTTCATTGAGAGTCACTAATTACAGAATTTTGCCAACATACATTGAAACTAATTATAAATTTGGAGATTAAGCATAAATGAGATAAATAACACACACTATAGTTTTTATTTTGAATTATACTCTAGGTATACTGACATACTTCGAGCATAGAAAAACTCGATTTATCACAAAATATATTTATGTTAGTGCAAAATTTTACTTTTTTAAGATAAGATTTAACGAAATTATGGTATCGTTATGTTCGAATGGTTATTTTTACATTATAAATCGGAGTTTTTTCAACCGTATATAAGATTTTAAATTTCTTTGTCGCCTTGTCAACATGTGAAACATGCAATGTTTCAACTGCAAGCATCTCAATCTCAGAACCCCATTTTTTTAATTGCAAGGCAATGTCGAGTACATGTACATGATGAAGTACATGTTGTAAATTGATAGTTTCTGGTTATTTTCAGGAAACCGAAATTGTAGTTATCAAAGAAGAAAAAAGCTCAACGACAACTGATACCATTGACAAACCTGAGCAGTCCGAAACGTCCTCAGCAGTTCATGAAACACTAGATCACTCGGTAAACGAAATACAAAAACAAGAGACACAAGAGGAAGAAGACGAGGAGGAAGAAGAGGAGGAGGACGAAGAAGAAGAGGAAGAAGAGGAGGAGGAGGAAGAAGGAGGGAAAGCAGAAGAATTAGTGGAAATCCAAGATGATTTGCAAACGAAGGGACCGGGAAAAGTAGTGACCCTTGAACCCATTAATTTGGGAGGGCAAAAGCATGGCGCCCATGAAGACCACCAAGTCATTACTCTGGAGAAGACAAGCATTTTAACAGCCAAGGATATTCGCGCTTTGCCGACTTTCAACACGATTATCCGCGGGTTTTCTGCTCCCAGATATCATCAGCATATTCTGCAAGAACATCAAGAACAGCAGCAGGTTCCTCCTCCTCCTACTCCTCCACAACAACAGGAGATTCCTGCGGTAGGAAGTAGGCCTGGTTTTGGCCGTTCTCCAAGCCAAGGTTTCCTTAATGCAAGGAACGTCTTTCAAAGTCAAAAAATTCAACAAGAAATTAGGCACTCGTCGTCGGCGATATTGGAAGACGGTGTAGTTCGCAACAACAGATTCAGGCAGATTCCTCCTCGAGGAGGCGATGGTGATTTGAGTGCTTCGAACCAGGATTTTAGCAGAAATTTCCAACAGTTCGATAGAAATCAAGAAATCGACATGGGTTCCACTGGCACCATGTTCAGGGTTAAAAAGTTTTCATCGACCACCAAATGTGAAAAGTGGACTCCTACTTCGAGTTTTGGCACCAATGACTTCTCGTCATCTGCTTGTCAGGTAAGGTCACATGCTTTCATATACTTCAACATATGTTTTTTTTAAAAATGCTCCCACGTTTATTTACAACTATTTAGAAATTTGTGAATGGGACACTGCCAGCTGCGTTATGGATTTAAGCGGATTTAGGTTAAACCCATGTCGTGTTTATTCTGGAAACCAAAAATACGAATGCAAAACTATTTTAAAGAAGATGAATCCTATACCGGTAGTGTTAAAATTTAGAACTACTTTTCATACATTTTGAGATTCCATGTGAATTAATGTTGGAAAACAACTGTCACATCTATGCCAGTACAAAAATAACTACATTTTATATCTGACATATCATTTCAGCAAATATATTGCAATGCAAGGTGATTTTTTTAGACACAAACTTTAAAATACTTTTTATGTAACCATTTATACAGTTTCATCAGGAATAAATATTAAAAACATACCTATAAAACGTTGCAAATTATGCAAAACTCGATGTGGCAGTTATGCAAAACTGAATGTACAAGTTATGCAAAACTGGATGGGTAAATTTTACAAAATTGTATGTACATATTTTACAAAATTGTACAAAATTCAACAATAAGAATTTGCCTTTCATTTTAAAATTTAATTTTTGTGTGTGGTCTCATCAATGCTTCTATAAACGCCAAATTGCATATTGGATACAAATTTGTAATAAACTTGGCAGTCTTCCCAAAATCTGAAGACAGCGAATGAAGATTGTAAGGTTTCAATTTAATGCATTAACCCTCGCCCACAAACTGAACTGTTCCGCTAATGAAGTTATGTGTTGTCTTATAAGCGCCATATGCATCTGGAAAAGTCAGCTTTCATCTCCTCGAAATAATATACGACATTGTGTTCACGATGCAGCTGTTGTTTAGAAACTGGCAAGCAATGTGTTCCTGCATGCAGGTATTGCGGTGGCGTGGCAGGACCTCTCCTCCCAAATGGGCAATATGAACCCGGGGAAAAATGCTCTGTGCATGCAGAGAATTAGGCATCGTTGTTGTGTGCTCGAGAATTTCAGCAAAACAACCCAACCGGTATAACAAGAGTTGCCCGGTTTGTTGTTGCTATTTTGGAAGTTCAAGGATGGTAGACGCCATTGGAGAACATTACGCATTGGAAGTTTTGGCGAACGGTGGGAGAAAACATACATTATACATGAACCTAAGTTTAATGCTTACTTTAAGACGTCTTAAATTAAGTATTTTAATGTTCAAAATAATCTAAACTGTCCATCGATGGCCTTAAAAAGGATGGCTGTCAAAATAGGTTGGTTAGTTAAGTTAGGTTAAGTATGATTTGGTAGGCCCGCGGTTAAGCTATTCAAGTTTTAAGGATAGGTTAGGTTTAAATATTCTAGTTTAGGTTACACTAGGTTATGTTTAATTATTCTAGTTTGGTTTATGCTAGGTTAGTTAATGATATAAGGTTAGTGGTATATCTTCGAATTTAGTTTATACTAGGTTAGGTCATTCTGGATTGACTTATAGGCTAGTTAAGGATATATGTTAGGTTAGTATAGGTTATATTAAGTTAGGTTAAGTCAGGTTGTGTTATTCTAGTTCCATTTGCACTTGGCTAGGTTTGGGGTGATCCATAAATTATGTCACACTTTTTTGCCTCTTTTTAACACCCCCCACCCCTTTGTCACAATTGTCACAAATAATACTACACCCCATCTATAATTATGTCACAACCCGTCGTTTATTTCCCCCCCCCCTCCTCCAATTATTTTTTGATAATTCTATATTCTTTTATAATTTTATCGGGAAGAAAGTTTTAAGTCACTGCAGGACCCAAATCTTTTTTCCCGTTTGAAATGAATTTTGATTGTGTGATGTCACATTACCGAACCACCCCCACCCCTTGATCACAATTGTCACAAAAACCAAACAACCCACCCACCCCCCTAGGTGTGACATAATTTTTGAACGGTCCCTTTTGGAATTTGTTTTGGATTTTTTAAGGACAATTTTCATCTGCGGAATTTCATGGAACCCTTTCCATTTACGACGATTTTTCGATATTTTACGTTTAATTTTTTTTAATCCTTGCAAATAGATAAAAAATCTTAAGTTTGAAAGCTCGACACTGCTGCCGCTGTCAATAGGCAAACATCGAATACACACGAGCACTTATTGTAGACGAAGATTGCCTCTTTTCAGGGGCAACAAACGCTTGAACCTGATCACGTGCGTAATGTTTGTATAGGGGTCTGGGATTTCCCTCCGTGATTATTTAAGGCACACTCCAAAACTACACCTGAGAATTCGTAAATTACTCCTGTTATAAATAACTCACTCTCGTAACACAACAAAGTCACTCCCTTTTCAGTTTATACAGTTACCTGCATGTGTTGAAATTTTTCATGAACATCAGTAGTTTATAACTTTTGTATTTAACTAGTCAAAATAAGTTTGAAGTTTATTTATAAAATAGCAATCATAATATCGTAATAATCGAATAATATAGAATATTTAAATAAAATTGAAATAAGTCTGATACTTTAAAATTCAACTTTCACCATGGCTTCCAATGACAGATACATTGCTCAGGTGGACAAATTATAAGTGGAAAATACCATAAATAAACCACATATGCTATAATTATTGCACTTGTGCAGAATGTTTGCAGACATATGCGAAAATACTATCTATGAACCAACTTTAAACTGGGATCCTATATATTTTTTCCATCCGGGTATCTATAGTCACGAAATGGATTTCATCCTAGCTGAAATCCGATTTAGATAAAATCGGTGAGGTCATTGAGCTCCCGCATACAAATTGATGAAATCAATTGCAAGACTTTATCAAATTTCTCATAATTTCGCGTAGAATATCAAAAAAGATTTCTTAAAAAAAAAAAAAAAAAGAGGCATTAGTGAGATTAGCTTTAAAGCATTTTAGATACATATTATGTTGATAAAAAAATGCAGTGCTTTATTTGTAATTCAAAGCTTATCAAAACTTGTAACGCTTTAGCAAAGAGGTGTTTTTTTTTCTTTTGAAAATTTATTTTATGGGTTACCTTATACACTATTAGGATAATAATTTAGACGGAGCTGACAACGAGGTTAGTTTTGTCGTTTCTGGAGTATGAACTGGGTTCTCTGGGGGCACGCTCGGCTTAAAATGTAACGAAAGAAGCCTGTGCAACACGAGTTGCATGGCGTTTTGCAGCTGTCGTTCGTTATATTTGCCTTGTGCACTTGGTTGTTGCTTTAAAACTCGCTTTTGTTGGTGGGGTAACTTGCGAAAAGTCAAAAGTGTAAACGGCAGTGCCCATAAACAAGAATAATAAACACAATGCCGAAACGCCCACTATTCCTCAAAGTGCACCAATTGGCTTATAAACAAAAATTGTCCTTTTAAACAACCTTCGTTTTAGAAAAGTCAGACAAAAGTATGAAATAATGAGATCCTTAGAAATGTCTGGATGCATTAGGATGACTTTACTCGTCCTTTCCTTACAAGCATGACACTACCTGAACAGGCCAAACCTTGGAAAGAATTCCCTGTTTAAACCAATACTTGTATTATCACAATTTATTTTTTTAAACATGTGTAAAACAATTTGTTTACGTATCTATGCATACTTATTGCTTAAAACTACATGTATTGTTTAACTTTTTACAGTTTATAACCAAATATATTAAAACGAGAATTTCAAATTATTTATATTATGCTTCCCTGGTGAAAAAAACAATAGAGATTTCTATTGTTATTTGGAACGTTGTTTTCTATTGGCATCAATAGAAAATTGCTATTGGTTTTATTGGTGTCTATTTTTTTCTATTGTTTTCTATTGTTCAGTCAATACAGCTAAACCATAGAAGTCAATAGAAGATAATAGAAGTCAATACAGGAACCATAGAAAACAATTAAAATCAATAAAGTGTCCAAATAACAATAGAAACCAATAGAAATGTTTATTGGTTTGTATTGTTTTTTTCACCAGGGTTAACGCTACAATATTTAACCAATATGGTATCGATTAAAAAAACGAATATCCAATTTTGAAATATGCTTTATTTGTTCGTGTACTGCTCAAATATGGTTTCTGAAATGTTGAAATGAAAATGGTGATTTTTAAAAACTCAGGGCTTGTTTATTTTGTTAAAGTAAAAACAAGCTTTTGTCTTATTTCTTCTATGTTTGACTCGCATTTAGACACTTTATGTAAGAAAATACTTTTTGACTTATTACAAAGTATTTTAAAAGCACAGTTTTGAATTCGGACACTAAGTTGTGGATATTGGATCTTACCAAACATTTTAAGTTAGAATCGTTTTCCCGCTCTGTACTTCAAATAACTTTATTCTCAATGGAAATATGTTGCCAACATCCTTTGCAACAGCCAACATTGAAACCAGCTAAATATTTCTGCTGAAAATAAATACAAATAGCTGTGTGTTCGTCAAATTCTAGTTTCAGACCAGGGTCGAGCAAAAACAAGGAAATAAATATAAGTTCTCAATCTTGGCAGGTCGAACAAACCTATTTTAAACACCCGATTTAAGGCATACGTTTTGTGTTATAATTTAAGTCAAAGATTTGAAATAACGATTCAAAAACACATACACGATTAAAATATTCAAAGAAATTTATTTATGTAATTCCAATGGGCCATATTAGTTATATTCGAATTCTCATTAGATACGGATATTGAAACTAGCAGCATTATAGGACCTCATTTCATATTCTCAGATGTGGTTCCATGCATATTCAATTTTCCAGTACGTAAAGGGTTTTTATTTTAAGGAACTGAGTTAGGGATAATAATGAATTCTTGTATAAATATTATTTTGATTACAACGTTTTTATTTTAACAATTATATAGATACCAACTGAATCCTACAATAACATGAATGGAACGACATCACCCTATTCCACATTTACCAAGCCACGACCAGTTAGTATGCCACCAGGAATTTATAACTTTGAATCAAGTCAACCTGAAATCGAAAATCGATCCACACCAATGGAAGTTCAAATGAATGGAAGGGCTCTGAGTGAAGAAAAGGTAAGCATGTCAAGTTTGAAGTTGGAAGGTTTTAAGTATTGCGTCATGTTTTAAATAATCCATTAGTCTTGAGTAGGCTGAAAGCACCTATGGAGATCCAATAAATCATACAAAAAAAATTAAAAAACATAGAATTTAATAATATTATACAATCACTAATTATTTAAATCTAGCTGAAAACTGATTTGCATAAATTCTATTATAATCGGTTGAAATGTGCATCTGGTCATAATGGTGCTGGCTTCATGATCTCTGTTTTCAACTGGTTTATAGTTGTTGAAATCCATTCCGTGACTACAGTTATTAATACTGCAAGTACAAAGTTGATGACTGTTTAATCCATCTCGCCGTGTGAATATACTAAGCTTATGATTTGTAGTAACAAAACGTGTTTATGACGTGATTACATGCATTATGACGCCACCGTTAAACGAATCATCATTAAATTCTCTATCCTTGATTTTTTATCACAGAAATACTA
Source organism: Julus scanicus (assembly GCA_034698625.1). Classification (NCBI taxonomy): domain Eukaryota; kingdom Metazoa; phylum Arthropoda; class Diplopoda; order Julida; family Julidae; genus Julus; species Julus scanicus. The sequence goes on along the minus strand of JAQGBW010000122.1, from coordinate 45,900 downwards.
GACCAAGCGAGAAAGGGTTGCAAACAACTAGTGCAGAAACACGCACACTGATGTGGACTTATTTTTAACCCTTTACTCCGTGTAAAGCAATTTGGGAGATGTGTCAAAGAACACCCGAGCCGTAAACAATAACATGTCAATTAACTAAAAAAATTTTGTCCCCGGCACCATTTCCGACACTTTAAATTTAATTTAAACCTAAATTGAGGGTGCTTTTTGGCTCGAATAGCCGACATTGTTTTGTTCTTTTCACATTTTATATAACAAAGCTGAAACTTTGGGAAATGTAGCACATTTATAACACAACGTAGCAAATGGAAACAAAGTAGAAAAGAAATCCAATTTATAAATCTCCATCTTCATAATAAAGTTAAAATTATGCGAATGCATAGGTTTATTTGTATACATTAAATTATCGAAGAAAGCATATACTACAGACTAAATTTTGAACTAAAATTTAATGTGAAAACTTTAAGTTGTTTTGACTGTACACAATTTTCAGACAAAACATTCTCTCGTTTCTTAAAATGTCACATGCATTGACTCTTTGTCACATTTGATAGTCGTGAGAAGAAAAGTGTTGTTCCATAATTATACATGTGCACATGTAAAATTACTGTACACAATGTAATACAGAACCTACACAATGTATACATTTCTACACACTCATACTTCAACCTATAAAATCTTGAAATAGTTTTTAGTTTTTCATCCCTCTTCAGACAAACCATCATTTGTTTTTGAATTCCTTTTAGAAAAACGAAATCAAAAAACTAACTTTACACGAATATATTGATTATTTCAGGAATTCCTTGTATATTCATTATCTCATGAAGTGTAACATTTACTGAAACTTTCAAGCACGCTATCTAATTATCATCACCGTCGTACAGTACGATGAAAAAATGCTTTTAAATTGATTGCTACACGGAATACATGTTCAGAGAGGGACGAAAATCATTCCATTTTTTTTTTTTTCAAAAACAACATCTGGCACCCACGTTTTTGTCGAGGGACATATGGGAAGGGGGCGAAAACCGATCGATAAAAGCCCGGTAGTCAATGAGCTTACATTACGTCTTAATTTCTCGAGTAATACACGCGCGTGTGTGGTACCTTTTTTTCCACCCCTTAAGAGACGAGTACGAAGAGACACCCTGTACAAACTTATATATAGTTAGCCTTGTTAAGATATGGTCTGGCTTAAAAATAGCCCGGGTGCGGCCGAAGTATGTGTGCTAGTTGGAAGAGCAAAATAAAACTGGAAATCATCTTCTCACTCGCATCTTCTTCTCCTAATGTCGGATAAACTCGTTATCTTCTTCTTATGCTGCTGCTTTAATGTGGTTTGCCTTCTTTGAAAAGTTAGTGTAATTGAAACCGTATCGTGAAATTTCGTGTTGTGTAAGAAACTTAATCGCCGCCATTTTCTTCGCACGGAAAGTCACTCCGGATAAACGCAATTAGCCCAAGTTGAGGCGGCAACGGGTCACTTGAAAGGCAAATATTTTTGGCTAACATCAGCTTTCATATTGTTTTCATTCTCGGCCATTTAGCTCTTCTAAAGCACATGCATCTTTTCCTCTGTAATGGTTATTTGTAGAGTTTGAAAGTAATCAAAACGACTTTATACACCGGATTTAGAATTTTGTAAACAAACGAAATCCATTCACACAACATGTGTTCGTCACTGTTTTATGATGCTTTAATGCTAAATTCACTCGTTTTAAGCATGGATTTGTTTATTGATGCTTTTGTGCTTTGTATTCTGTATTTGTAGTGTCTTGTTTTCGTATTTAGAATCATGAAATGGATTTCGTTCTTGTTGAAACATGATTTGTGTAAATTTCCTCCAAATCGGTTAAAATCCATTTCGTGATTTGGATATCGTATTTTTGGTCTATCGTTGTAATATTTGTATTATATTTACAAATGTTGGAATGGTTTCCATTTTAGTTGAAAACTGATTTGCATCAATTTAATCCAAATTGGTTAAAATCAATTTCGTGATTTGGCTATCGTTAGTTTTTTGTTGTGATATTTATAAGATATGTTTGTAAGTCTTGGAATGAATTTCATTTTAGTTGAAAACTGATTTGCATCAATTTAATCCAAATCGGTTAAAATCCATTTCGTGATTTGGCTACCGTATTTTTAGTCTTTTGTGGTGATATTTTTAAGTCTTGGAATGGATTTCATTTTAGTTGAAAACTGATTTGCATCAATTTAATCCAAATCGATTAAAATCCATTTCGTGATTTAGCTATCGTTGTTGTGCTATTTATAAGCATTTAAAAGATATTTCATTCTATTATTAGATGAAAACTAATTCGCGTTAATCCAAATTGATTAAAATTCATTTCGTGACTTGGTATCGTATAAACTTTTTAAAACGACGTTATAAAATCAACTGCTTGCACTAAAGTCAGATTTTTGTAAACAAAGGTTTAAAAACCATGTTTAACATTTGATCAAAATTGACAATATACTGTATAAGCTTCTATATTGCTATTTCTAAAAATTTTAAAAATTGAAAATCACAGGAGAAATCTACTGTAAAAGTTGCTGAAAATGATAAAATTTCACACATGTAAATTTACATTGATTAACGAAATGATTAACAAGTTCGAATGTGTATCGTGCTTTTATATGCAGTATCTTAAGTATTTCAATTGTAGAAGAACTTAGTCTATTTGATTACAAATAAACTTATTAAATTTAAGTGCTTATTTATCCGAGTATAAGGAATGCTATAAATCAGTCACTTTGCTAGCCAAATTTCATTGCATGAATTTGTTTACTACCAAGAGATGTTCTAAACGCAATTTCAATATCTCTAATGCTTTTCAAAGCTAAAACTTGGAATGATTGGTAAAGATTAGATAAACATATGTTTTAGCATGTATGTTTAGCACCTTATCTAGCGGGGGTTTTGTTTGGTGTGAGTGAGTTTTATACAGCGGTGATGAATTGATAAATGTAAACGCAAGTGACGACTTAGCTTAAATTTTCACTAAACTTCCCGTTTTTGGCAAAGTATCTAGCCGAAACTGCGATGAAATGCATCATGATGTGATTCCAGACTTCCTTGATTGATTATGGGTGCATATTTTTAACCTTTTTCTGGCACAGAAATTGAGTAACAGCCAATTTTAGCCAACAGGTTCAGACCAAATTAAACGTATGGGCGTGTATTTTAATAAGACAAATTTGCAGATTAAAACTTTTTCCAAAACTTATAGAAATACGAATTACCTCCGTATATTAGCAAATGCATTTTGTACCAGTCATAGCCATCTGGAGTTTGTAAGGGTCAACAAAGTTGAAATATATTCAGCTTTTTCTTATCCACGCTTTACAAGTATCCAATTTCGAATTTTTAACGATTGGACCACCCTGCACGCATTAGTGCTTGTCAAAATAGCTTTTATGTTTTAATTATGACTTTAAACCAACTTTTCCTAAAATTAGCGTCTGTTGCTAGGCCTGTTACACCCAAACATACTCCTTTTTTAGTTATCTAATGTGTCGTGCATTTTGTATCATTAATCACAACTCTAATGTCTACAAAAAGATTTTTCAAAGATCTATCTCATGAATAGAAGTTAAAATGAGCAGTTATAACATTTGTTGTCATGTAATACTATAACAAGCTACAAAAGTTCTGAAATATGATAATGGTTTACTTCCTCAAAATTAACTGATTTTTCATGGTAGTAATGATAATAATAGTACATTATAGTACATAGTACATAAGTAGTACATAATAATATTATGTAAATGATAATATTTTTTAAGGGTCAATGTGAGAAGATGTACAATATGCATATTGCATGAATGCACTTTTTTGATTGTATAAAAAACCGAAATTTATTCTAAGCTGGAAATACATCAAAATGTTTCTATGTTTTTGTAGTATTTTTGTAAATGTTCGGAGCTCATGTAAAGTACAAAGAAAATACACGAAAAAGTACTAGAGCACATGTAAAACAAAATTCGAAAAAGTACTAGAACACATGTAAAACAAAATTCGAAAAAGTACTAGAACCCATGTAGAAAAACATGCGAAAAAGTACTAAAACATATGTAAAAAAACATGCGAAAAAGTATTAGAACACATGTAAAAAACATGCGAGAAAGTACACTAGAACACATGTAAAAACACGTGCGAAAAAGAACTAGAACACATGTAAAAACACGTGCGTAAAAGTACTAGAACACATGTAAAAAGATATGCGAAAAAGTACTAGAATCCGCTTGTATTTTTAAGGTGTACTTGATATTTAAGAATAAATTAATATTAAAAATCTAGCAATTAACAAATCTGAAATATTGGAATCATTTTCAGAAATTTCCAAAGTCAGAGTCTCCTCACAGTCATGATTACCATCGCCTCCTGAAGATTATGCAACCCCCACCAGAAAACGAACAAATGGAATTTTTACTGTCCGGAAGTAAGTCTTGTTTGAAATTTTCGTAAGTTTTAGCAATTGTTGTTTGTAGCTATGATCCAATTTTAAATATTGTGTATTTTAGAAAAAATGTTTTCATCATCAAGTTTTTACGAGGATAATCAACACTCATATCCAACCGTTGAAGAGCAAGTTGAATTATGCAGGAAAATAGCCAATTCTCTATCGGCCGACACCAACAAACTATCTCGTGGTGCCTCTATGTACAGCAAACGGCAAAAGCGTGCCGATAAATGGGTTTTTGAAGGTAAATTTGTAAAATCTAAAACCAGTTCAACAAATGTTTATTATGCACGCAACACATTTGTAGGGACACTAGACCATTTCAAAACATTGCTTGACATGCTATTCTTTGAAAAACAAGAAATTAGGTTGCTTGTCTTTCTGAAAATCATAATCAACCATATGTTTACAAACATGTTACTATATTCAATTTCCACCAGACTCGGGAATGTTTGTAGTTTCATCATGAAATGCTCCCAATTTGTGAATGCTCCATTTTAAATATTTATTTTCCGTTTATTTACTTCTAAAATGAACTAGTTTCTTGTGGATTCAAACCACAAATTAAATTTTGGTCTAACCAGCCAGCAAGAAATGGAATAATTCGTTGGTAAATAATCAATCTACTTTAACTTTGACTAATTACTTAAATGAGCGTTAAACTTTCATATTTATAAGATTAGAAAAACATATACAGTGGGGATATCCATCGTGGCTTAAATTATAAGCTAAGATCTAAAGGTGTTTAAACTTCAGATGTGGAAGAAATGAAGAGATCCAACCCAGACTAAGTTAAGACCTAAGAAATATTTAGTCCAGAAGTCAGGTTTAAATTATTTGAGCTTTGGCTGAAAAGTTGGTGATATCCACTGTGGATTGTCATTAAGCCTGAGCTTAATGCTAATCCCCAGTGGATATATAAGCCTAGGCATAACAGCAAAATTTATTATTATTTGGAATTCAAAAGCATGCAAATTGCATTAAAAAATATTGATAGCTGTGAACTGAATGTATATATATCTCCATGTTTGCTAAGCCATGCAAGACTTTATTTTAAGCCAAGGTTTAAGAAATAGTCTGAAGCTTGGCCCTCAACTTATCCGAGTTGGAAATCACCAAAACGTTCAATTCTAGAATTTAGTCTCGGAAATTATACTTTGGCTTAAAATAATACCAGGCTGATTTAGACTGCAATGGATATCCCCACTATTAGAAAATTAAACGAAAATCTCACAAAATCACTGTCACGAGATGAGAATTGACATGTCGGGTAACCTCGTTAGATCCATTAATTCATATTTAAATATCCATCTAGGACCAGACCCTGAAGACGAGCCCAACTACAGTTCGTCGCCAGACAGCGCCAAACACCGCAACGGTACCGATGACGGCACCGGAAGACGCAAGCTGAAGCTGGTGCTGGATCCCCGACAGTTGCAAGACGCCACCAAGTTGCGCAACTCTGGCTTATACAACGAACACAACGTCATCAGCCCGGACATTTGCTTTGACTTAGTCAAGGACCTGAACTCACCCACCGGCAAAGGGGCGGCATTGTTCGCCAAACGCAAGAAGAAGTCCGAGAAATGGATCGTGGACGAGACGACTGTGAAACACCACACGGTGACCACCACAGAGACGTCGTCCAACCACAATTACACGCAGGATGTTAAGGCCAACGCCGAAAATCGTCCTCTGTCTGCCGTTGACAAGCTCATCCATCAACAGCGCCTAAAACTCATCAAGAGCCCATGGGAGGCCGCCCTGGAGTCCCCCATTGGCAGCTGCGATGCCGCCTTCCAAGAGGTGAGGACGGGCGTAAGAGCAGACCAGTTTGCCCAAACCCTAGTCAAGAGAGCCGAAGAATACAAGCCGACCCCTCCACCAGCACCTGTGGTCACGCAACAGCGAACCTTCACCCCCACGGATTCCTGGGCACCTCCTGCTTACGAGACCTACCCTGGAAGTCTCGGGCGATCCGTCACACCCACATACAACAGGTACACTGCCAAGCCCGACATCTACAAGCCAAGAGCTCCGAAGGGTTGGGGAGGATACTCAACAGGTACGTCTCCTTGAAATATTAAGTTTAGTTTTAATTTGGCCCTTAATACTGATATTGTTTTGTTTTTTTGCAAATTGTGCGGGTATGCATTTTGAAATTTAAACATATTGCAAGTGCTTCTGTAGAGAGACAAGAAACAAAGAACAAACATGTTGATTTTAAATTTTAAAATGGTCGTTGGTTGTCTCAAAAATGTCATTCTGAATTACCTTTGTTGGGTCTTTGCAGATTATCTCTCAACTGATACTTTCACTCAAGAATCCAATGAGAGGCCGACTTCAACCCCCCAGGCATCAATTTGGAACCTTGGTCAATTTACGGATTTCAATTGTAAGGCAAGAGTTTGGGGCGAGAGCGGAGGTTCTGGTTTCCGACCTGTCCGACCACCTTCACTTTTATTAACGAAATAATTCATACACATATGAGGTATTTGTAAGCCTCCTAATGGTGGCCATATTGTTTTTGGGTAAGTTTTGGTCATGTTATTTTTTTTTGTTTTAAACATTTCCCTTTCTATTTTTTTCTTTTTTTTTTTTTGTTGATTTTGAAATGTGCATATGGTTATTTAAATTTACACTGCACTACCGGTGAGCTAATTTAGATAGTTTTATAATTTATTTGATGAAATTGAATGCGTTTTCCAGGAAAATGCTATCTAAATTCGGCTTTGAACAACTGCCGATGTACACCTCTGACAATACGTTTCATAAAATCTGGTTTGAAGTTAAATTGCGGTTTTAATTAACCTCATTGATATTTGTTACAATTAATGTTTTAAAATCTGTAAATGTTCATCGTTGAATAATTGATGAAACCCTTAACTTTCTACCTTTTCCTCGTATAATTTTTACACCTCGGATTTTTCCATCGATAACAATCACTGTGCTTTGGAACAGAGTTTATAAAACTATACGACTAATCCGAATTTCACGAAAAATTCCTTAATGTAAAATTACCATTGAGGAGACACGACTTAATCCATGACCTTTATAATATCATTGTATTAGAAAGGCTATGATGTACCGAATACTCATTTATTTTTGAGCAAGACTCGAATGGTAGGTTGCATCAAAATCCGTGTAAGTTAATCTGGCGATTAATTATAATTTTGCTAAAAGATACTATTGTAATCTGCAATTAAATAATTTTCAGCCTCCAATTTACGTACATGGTCTTTGATTCATCATCCTACTACAAATTCCAAAAAAAAGTTAGCCCCTGAATATAGGCAAACACTAGGTACATTGAAGTCATGAGTGGTTGTCTATTTACAGGGGTCACTTGGATACATTCGTTTTGGCGTTTCTTTAGTAGAGATTTAAATTTTAAACTTTAAAATTAGAATCTTTTAAACTGTAAAATGCCAAAAGGAAGGAATTCAACATCGATTTCTGTCAGTTTGAAGTCCATTCTCAATTGACAAAGAAATTGTGAGTGAACAACAAAACTAAAAGAATGACAAATGTTTTCGGTAAACCATTTTGAAAGTTTGTGCCATATTTAATTTTGAAATTGACATAATGCGCATCGTATACATGACTGTATAGGAAGAATACGCTTTTTTATAATTAAAAATTAAACTTGGTACAGTGGTGATCAGGTAGCCATGTCAGCATGACAAAGTAACCCTTTCTTGAGCAGGTTTCTTGAACATTTTCAACTATTGTGGCATAGATTTGATTAAACTTTTCATTAAAAAATCTTGCCCTTTTATTGGACTCTTAAAAGTTGCTTTTGATATGGTTCTTCGGCTTGCAGGCTACTGTTACCAAAACAAGGTTTTCGTTTCACCCGTTGTAAATTGGACTAAAACATTCAACAAATATAATCCAATATGTATAACGGGATTGAAATTCAAATGGTTCTCCGAAAGACTAATTCCAAGAAAATGATATATACGTTAACATCTTTTTCATTATTTTTCCAAGCTTGCTTTCCATCGAGCTGATTTTTTATAAAAATGAATGAAAATCATAAAATATTGCTTGCATGTGCAAATTTGGTGTTTTATATTATGCAGGGGAGCATCAGAAATCACCTACCGTGGTAGGTAGGTAGATTCACCAGTTATAGGTAACAAGACTTTTGACTCATCCTGTATGGAAAATTATTGAAAAATACCAAACAAAAGTGCCTAGAACCAGATACGTGAAATTATGACTGAAATGGCGTCAGGAAATAATTTAAGATTCTACCAATGATTTTTTGGAGAATATGTAATGAATGTCCTATTGCACTTTATTCTGTATTAGCAGTTTCTCGACTAAGTACAATAGCAATGGAATGCTAATAAAGTCAATGAAGAGTGATAAGTTTGACTTATGCTTGTTGTAGTGATACAATAGTAAAAGCTAGATTTGAACTTCATTTTTTTTTTTACAAGAAGCATAAATGTGTCAACTGAGATAAAAAAGTTAATTTATATTAATTATTGAATAATGGAGTCATTTTGACTTTTGGTGATATGTGAGTAACTTATAAAAATCCTTGCTTTTTCTATCTGGAAAATGCACAAACTTGCCAAAGCAAATTTCTGGTGACATATACGCGTTTAAAAAGAGGATATCATATTATTTCTGACATTTTTTAGATTTAGTAATAAGTAGATAGATCGTCAGATTCTTAATAGTGTTATATCACATTGTTCTCCTCTTTTTGGAAATGTATATATTTCCCAACATAATTTTGATGGTAGTAATATTTTCCATATCTCAAACAGTCATTTTTGGAAAATGTTACTAAATCTCAATTTTGAAACAATTGTTAGATTTTTCTGGCTGTTGTGTTTAGTTTTATACCCTTTGTTTGTAAAAATTGCGACGCGCTTATTAATTTTTGAGTCTAAACAGAGAGTTAATCGTTCTTTGAAATATGTTAGCAATTTTTTTGGGAGTTGCTGTTAATGTAAAATATCGATTGATTATAATAGTATTAAATGGATTGTTATTTTTACCGATTGTTTTACGCCCCTGTATCAAAGCACGAAGGCCTATTTGCATATGGATGCTTTTCAACTGCATGTGTATACTTTGCGGGGTGTAACCTAGGTTTCTGTGAAAATTTCGCGAAAAAAATTTAAAATAAATGTGTTAAAATATATTTCCGAAATCGTGTGAATTTTTAATAAATGTTTAGAATATAGTACTAGTATATTTAGAATTTGAATAATTTGGTTATTATTTTAAGTATGAGCTGTGGATGATGGTAAATTGAGATATGCGTCTTTACAATGCTGTTTTATGCCAATCACGAGGATGTCCTTATTATTTATAGATGCTCAATTAACCAGGATGAACTATAATTAAAAAAAATATATATATTATTTTATATATTTTAGTGATCCATAATTGCCGCCAATGCGTTAAGGCGCTCCATAGAGGCGTCAGTATTTATTCCCACAATGCAATGATTTAGAACAATTAAAAAGACATAAAGTAAGCCGGCAGCCAGCAGAACTAAACTAACTGATGTAGACACCGTGATTTTTGATAAAGATGAACCATAAATTACTTTTTATAAAATACAAACAAGACAGAAATGTAGAATCTCAAACGGTTTTAAATTTATGTAATAGGAAATGTTTTACACTTTGGAAATGAGAATTGCATATTGGCGGTCGGCTTACGTGATGTCGTCGGTTGTCGCCGTACGTGCAGAAGCCCTTCATTGAGAATTTCATTGACTCATTGTAGTGAAGGTGTTTTTGTTAGTTTCTTTGATTTCCATTTGTTATAAATTTCTCTGTAATGCATATTTTAGTTCAAATTAACTATAGATCGGTAAAGTTGGCTGTGTTAAAGTAGCAAATAGAGCACGTAAGTTAAATAATGTATATATAGTAGTTGAAAGCATTGTATTTGAAATCTGGGTTGTACATTGGTAACTGGTTTGCTGTGGCAACAGTGACACAAACATTTGATGTATTAAAACTATAAAACCATAATGAAGCCATTGACATTATAAGCCTTATTCATGTCATTTCTTCCAATCTTGCGCAGATTTATATTAAAAGATAACTAAAACCACATTTATTTTGATGATCGGTTACATTGTAAAGTTGGATGTTATTAACATATATTCTGCTATCAAATCACGTTCTTTTTTAAAATATTTAAAGGTTAAGGATCCAAATTATCAGCCAAGGATCTGGAAAATATGACTAAAGTGATACTTTTCATGGTGACAGCTTTAATTGCTGTATTATATCAGTTAGAAGCTGATCCAAGCTACTGGACAGCTCATTCAACAGTGCGTTTGGACGTTGTGCCTGATGAAGTCATGAGGTTTCTGACAAATGTTGATCAAATGGAGAAGGTAAGATCAAATATTGGGTCCATAGAGGGTCAACTGTACCTGCTAGCAATGATTACACATGCCCCTTATATGCCCACAAGTGAATATGAGACTAGCCATTTTTTCCAAATTGTGAGGTCGATTATTATATAGATTTGGAATTTAATAACTATTTTGCCCCAATGTTGTGACATGATGACGAATGTTTAAGAGGCGTAAATAAGTAATTGGCTTACATTAGATTTATGTACTATGTTGAGCTATTCATTTACTTAAGACCTGTTTCTAGTGGTTTGGCTTGGTGTCATATGTACGGCAGGCTGATTTCAAGCCTGTTGGGGTCAGCAAGCAGTACCATGCCATATATAATATCCCATGGTTAGGTATGCATCGATTTTCTTTAAAAGATAATCTATTATATTCCTTTGATGAAAACCATAATTAAGCTATAGCTTTGTTTTTAAAACTATCTAGGAGAGTATGCAATATTGTTCAAAGTAGTGGACCATGAAGCTAATACATTACTTCTCTTGGAAAGTGAAAGTATGTTAAAACCGAAAGTAGAGTTTATTGTAAAGCAGGCAAAATTCAAGGAAACATACCTGACTATACGAATGCAATATAGAAGAAATAGCATTTTATTTCAGGTAACTATACTCTTAATGCAATACCTCGTTTTGTACATGGGTGTATCAGTAATGGTATTGTTCTGTGTACGTTTCAGTATACCTTATCACCTGTACTTTACTTTGTCACGAATCAGCAATTACACCAGTCATTATTTACACTACGAAATCTATTTCCATACTGACGTTCAGCCCACGTGGAGGCAGTTGTGCGTTTACCACCGAGTGAGTGACACTGCAAATATTTAATAGTAAATGTAGTATTGTAATCGTGTCCCTGAGAAAGAATATCACCTATAGCTTCGATCGTTTTGTCTAACAACCTGTCCCGCACATTGCAAAATCTGGTAAAAATCTTAAATGTTTCTTCGAAAAATGTGCAGAATTTTTTAAAAAAATTGTATTTTTAATGAACTTGTATTGGTATTTAGTTTTATTCTCGTTCAGCATCCCCTGGTGGTGTATGAGTCTTTAGCATGCTATTTTTAGAGCTCGTACACCAAAATGGGATTTTAGAAGGGACCAAATAACCAGCTAAAAATATGATTCTGAAATTTGCCCTCATATTATATAGGAACCTAGCTTAGACTAAAGTTCAGGTGCACCAATGATGTATAGGCTTGAGAATTGTTCAACACATTAATGTCTTTTTTTAATTTGATACTTAAAGGTTTCAAATATTAAGCACCCGAGTGACATTTTGGTAATGTCTGCAGTGTTGCACTCGTGTGTAATAAGTGCTCCTTGCACTCCTCGTGGCCTTCTGCGGAAGCCTCGCTGTTACCTTGGTTCCCATGTGACATGAGGCCATGTGTGTTATGCCTCCACGCCAAGTGATTTGCTCTTGTGATTGAGCAATATGGAAAATCGACTGCCAGAGTATTTCTGCATTCATTTTAGGACTTGTATCAAACATCACGGTTGAGTTATGTGTTGAGCATGCACTATTCTCAATATATTTTGGATTTTTCTGATGATCATCAGCAATTTTTATATACATATATAAATTAGTGTTATTTGAGTCTTATTGTTTCTAAAATGAAATTCCCCACTTTTATTTTAAAGGTTTTAAACCCAGCTCAATTGTGTAATGCTCAGCAGCATCAAATAAATTCTTTTTTATAATATGATGCAAATTTCTGTTTATTTATAAATGTCGGACTAATAACCACTTTAATCTGCACTTATTTAATTTTCCAATAAGCTAGCATTAATGATGCGTTTATTTTGCGCCGAGTTTTTCAAAATGTGGGTAGTCATTTTTTTTTGCGGAAACTTGCCCTTCACATACCCTTTTCTCATATTTGTTGCACTACGCAAACACTTGCTACTTACGATCTGGTTGGCACCAGATAACCGCTTTAGCAAATGCTGCCTGCCCAAATTTAATCAGAAACCCTCCATTTCCTTATTGCATCTGGTTATTTAAAATAATTTTAAAAAAATTCCTAGGCTTGACTTGGATTAGTTGCATTTGCAATCTGAGACTAGATGTACTATATGCTACTATTACTACTGCGAAATGAACATGTCTGTAAACCAAAATCAACAAGCGTTTTAAATATGCATGTTTGCTTGAAAATAAATCTTTAAATGTTTACTATTTTTAGTTAAACAAAAATCCTGAATCCTAGCAATGATTAGCAATGCAAAATTGTGACATACTTGGATAAAAATAAATTGTTTATACAGTTATTTTATCAAATTAAAGGTTATCTGGGTCTAATTATATGGTGTAGACATGCTGGCGATACATGAAGCTTTTATCTGTCATATCCAGGGTTATATTATGCCTAAGTCACCCAGTCTGGTTTGACTTAAAATTTAAGATGTTTTTGTTCTCAGGATTTTCAGTCTTGTGCAATTATCAATATTTTTAATTGAGTTAAATTCTTAATTATGATATACATTGCAACTTGATGCCATCATAAAAACAGCCTTGCACTTATTAAAAAGTTCTAAGAAACATTAACTACAAATTTAACGAAACAAGCAGCTGGCATAAACTTGTGATCAATTACTTGTCATATTCACATTGAAGAATTAGATCACCAGGCATGTGAACAAAATTTCGGATACACTTTTGGGGCCATTCAAAAAGGATGTCCCCAAAATTCCTTTGAAAATTTAAAATTTCTTTCTTCCTCCCCCCTTCCCCATTTTCACCTGGTTTCCATTTTTTCCGAGACTCTTCTTCTCTTGCCCCCTCCCTCATGTAAAGTAGGCCGGGTGACAGTCCAGAAAATTTTTTGGAACAAGCCATGGCCCATCCTAATTATTTTCAAGCATCCGCCTCACTGCCAATTCTACGACATTTTTCCTGTTTTTCTCATTACCGGAAATTTGCTGACCTCGAAGGGTCACTAAGGTCAGTTGCAGACAGGGGTTGTCTCTAGACATCATTGCTCCCAATATATAGGACCTAAAATAAAAATCATTTAAGAGGATGTCATTATCCGGCCCCTTGATGACCACCCTGGACTGGCAGGCGCCTAAAAGGGTGTATAATTAAGGTCGATCAAATAAAAATTACAAATTTTATATGTTGCTAATTTGGAGAAAAAGAACAAAGATTTAACCAAAATGAAATCACGAGTTTTTAATTAGTCATCATGAATCTAAACCTGTACAGAGAACGTTAAACGTTTCAAAAAGTTCCTATCTGACAAATACATTTTTTCAACACACTATTACAAAAAATTTTAAAAACTATTCAGATGTATAAATTTATTCCCCCTTATTTATTATAATGTGCAAAACACATGTTTCTGTACTTGCAATCTTTATATATGCTGATTTTTAAAGAATAATTATTTCATTAAAAGATTGAAGTTTTAAAATTTGAATAAAAAAAATGGTTTTAAAGGTCCATTTACACACATCCGTTCAGTGTCAGTGAAGTAAAATATCTCTCCATTTCCCGCAATGAAATCTGTAAAGTATTTACTTCAATGAACGGATATGTATAAATGATCACCATGTGTGTAACGGACCTTTAATGCAAATGATGGTAATCCACTTGCTAGACACCCTGTAAAACATGCACATGTTGATGGCCTGTGGGATGGAAGTGCTCTATTTTTATAGGCCTATACTCTCTCGACTGTGCTTGTAATTATGATTGACGAATTTATTCTAAATGGGGTCATAAAAATGTTTTAAAAAAACGCCCCGAAATTATTATGGAAGTCGATCGAGTTAAAATGGAACCGGTTGACGTCATGCCAACACGTGGTATATTCATCACATAAATATCGAACGAGTGGGAATTTCCGCACAGAGCCAGCTGTTCTTCCATTCAACCGTTTGCCGCAATGGATCCCTTGGAAAAAGTCCCGAAAGATGAAACATCCTCATTGAGAAAACAGTTTGTTGCGTGAGTAAAATATATCACTTGTTCATTGCGTCGAAGATGATTTATTTCGAGATGCTGATTAAAAATGAATTAATTAACTCCTGCATGCACGCGCCCTGGGATCCGTATAGGATATGTATACACATTCCAACACAAGTTAATCGATCCGATTGAGAGTAATGCAGTGCCGTTGTTTGAATTTTTAATGAATGATTGAGATTTTTCCCATTTCGTTAATAAGATATGATGCCGATTGAATCAACCAGTTAATTAATGTATATACATGTTTGATGGAGTTTACGTGATCTAGAATTGCATGACCTTGAAAAAAGCTTGGTATGTCAAGTTTTACTTCATTCGATTAAATATTATTCTATCAGATTTGTTCTATTTATATTTGAGATAGGGTATGTTTTAATTTTGACAATGCAAGTTTAGATAACGGTACTTATCCTGGATGTATGAGGAGGAGGTATGATATGCCATATATCATTGCTACTGCATGGTATTTGATAATGTGCTACAGTGGTGCCACAAAAATGGTAGTGATACAAATCATATATAGTTTTGCCAAGTACCAAATTTTGGAAAATGCTTAAAATCAAGGCCGTATATGTCATCACATTTTGTGGGGAGATAAATTAAGGTCCAGAATCTTGGGGTGGACTATTTTGGTCCTATATTAATTTATGGGTCATTATTGGCCCAGGTGAAATATAAATAATATGCATTTTTACCTTAGAAAAATCACACTTATATTGTAGAAAAAATTCGTTTTTAACTTAGAAAATTCGCGCGTACGTTAATTGCTAAAAAAAGAGCAGAAAATTCACACTTTAAATGCAAAAATGTAATTCCACTTTTATGCTTTGCAGATTCGGTTTGAAATTTTTAAAATTTCTTGAATTTTGGGGGAAAGGGGGGAGGAAGAAATTGGCCCCAAGTTTCCAATCCCCTCCCCATATATATACGGACGGCCTTGCTAATAATAATAATAATAATAATAATTGTGAACAATTTTTTAACTGAAATGTAGTGATATTTGCAGATTTGGGTGGAACTATCTATATACATATTTAATTGATTTTAAAATTAGATTTCAATTTATCTGAAAGCAGCTAGTAGATGTAATTTAAAAAGCATTTTTGGAAAAATGGTAATACTACGACTAGAATTTTCATTTGCATATTCATTTAAATGTATACCAAAAGCATATTCATTTTGAATAATTATAGTTTGAAAATTTAAACAGCTGCGCATGGCCTATAGAATTAACTTTGCAGCATTAAATTTATTAAAACCGGAGGTTGATTGATCTAGTATTTAAAAATACAACCTGTTTTGTTAAATTTTATGTATGAGGAACTGATACATATAATCTAGGTCAGTCAGTCAAAATGGTAGCCTTAGGGCTTATCAGCTGTGACTATTAAGTCAATGCCATCCTTGTGCATATTAATTGAAAATCCGATCAAGGTGATTGTCAGAATATATATTTTATAGCATAATGTATTTATTATTAAAATTACAATCTGCATGATTTGCATACTAGATTTCATGATGCGTATTTTTTTAGACCGTCATGTACACTATTTTATCGTACCGATCCACTGAAGATAGTCCGTGCTTCTGGCCAATACATGTACGACGAGAAGGGTCAACAATATTTGGACTGTATCAATAACGTGGCTCATGGTAATTTTCGCACTTTTATTTCTACAGGCAAAAAAAATATTTTTCAGCTTCAAAATATATTATGCAATGTACTCTTATGCAATCTTTGCAGTTGGTCATTGTCACCCTGAGGTTGTGAAGGCTGGAGTGGAGCAAATGAAGGTTTTAAATACAAATAGTCGATTCCTTCATGACAATTTGGTGTTATGTGCCAAGAAGCTGACTAGCTTGTTTCCAGAAAAACTTTCAGTCTGTTTCTTCGTAAATTCTGGGTAGGTAAACATGTAATGTGTTGACGAAATATTTGCAGTGTAGTTGACATAAGGGGTTAAACTGATGGACTTTTCACATTACTTTATGGTGCTAAACTAATCTAAATTTAAAATTCTAAGCAAATGGCAAAAACCTTTATTAATATGCGGGAACATGTTTTTTAAAAAATTGTAAACTTGATGGAACGTAACTATTTTCAAGATAAATAATTTGATCAAATTATTTGAATACAAATTTCATAAATTATGCTTTATTATCAATTTCAGCTCAGAAGCCAATGATTTGGCCCTTCGATTGGCACGTGCACACACAAAGCATCATGACATCATAACAGTGGATCAGTGAGAACTTTATTTACACTTTATTGTTATTTTTTAATATTGTTTGATCAGAACTAATTTTAATTTACTATTGATAGTGCATATCATGGGCATGTGACGTCATTAATAGACATTAGCCCCTATAAGTTTGATGGCCCTGGAGGAGCTGGAAAGCAAGAATATATTCATGTGGCAAGTATTTTTTAATTTATTTTCCACAAACATCTTAGTATTTTTGATGAAAGTTTTTTTTTGTCAATTTGTATAGCATTTCTTACAGATATTGATTTTTTACCACATTCTCAGCTCTACTGTAGAAACTATAGCGTTCATAGAAAATGTTTTTCACTTCCTGTTCATAATTAACATTTTTTATTTTTTCTCTATCATTTTGTATATTTCAGATTTAAAACAAGTTCCATCTACTTTTGCTAAGCCGAATAATTTCAGAAGACGAAGGGCCAAGACAGAAAATTTTTGTTTGTTTTCAGATCGGTTCGCAAGGTTGGTCCACGCCTGAACTTTTTGATTTCATCGAGCTAGCCTTTTGAATTTTGATGGAGGAGTTTCGCGAGTGTGCTTTTTAAAATCTTCTATTAGCCTTCTCCATTAAGCCTTCATTTTAGAATGACATTCGTAAGCTAGATAACTTTTGGTTTAATCTTCACAAAAGGATTTGTTCCAAATCTCATCTCATCTTTTTGATACTCTAAGCTGAGGTAATGCACTCTAATTGAATTCACACCTGAATTTGTTTCAGAAACAATAAATGGATTTTTCATTAGACAATCTTGGGAGTCTGCAAGTGCACATCCTGAGTGAGTAACATTTGGTTATAATTGCGTTTTAATTTTTGAATTCTAGGCTCCATGTCCCGACACGTATCGTGGAAAATACCGGGACGTGGATCATCCGAACATAGATCTGGGGAAAAAGTATGCCGATGACGTGCTCGAGCTGATCAAATCAGCAACTGCAAACGACCGGAAGATAGCAGCTTTTATTGTTGAATCTATGTTGAGTTGTGGAGGACAGGTCATATTGCCACCTGGATACTTGAGACATGTTTACAAGTAAATATTTTTTTAAAAATTTAAACCACTTGAGCAAATACTTTTAAATTGTGAGATTTATGTGAAATTGTAAATTGCAGATATGTTCGTGATGCTGGCGGCGTTTGCATAGCAGACGAAGTTCAAGTTGGCTTTGGAAGAGTTGGGAAGCATTGGTGGGCTTTCCAATTGCAGGGCGATGGTAAGCAAAAATACGATTACTGATTTGTGAACAGAAAATGTTTATAAATTCACTAAGTTCGTGTACAAAAAATTCACCACAGGTCATACTTTTTAGAATGAAAATTATTATATTTGCGTTTAAATTTATTTTGATCAAAATTTAAATTAAATAGTGCACGAGTGGCACGCACATCAGTGCAAAACTCATGTACATTACATTTCCCAACATTCCCAAATTTCTTGATAACGGGGGCCCTATTTATAAATTAAAAATGCCAGAAGCTCCATTTTTTAGTTTTTTTTTTTAACCGATTCGATAAATTTTTCTTTGCTCACTAGATATTGTACCAGACATTGTTACGCTTGGAAAACCCATGGGTAATGGCCACCCAGTCTCTGCAGTAATTACTACTCCAGAAATTGCGCACAGCTTTGAGTCTCTAGGAATGGAATACTTCAACACGGTTAGCTTAATTGACGATTGTGTAATTATAGCCCTGTGGATAAGTGCTTGTAATAATTTATACAAAATGTTATTACAGTACGGAGGAAACCCAGTTTCATGCGCAATAGCGCACTCCGTTATAAATGTGATTGAGAATGAAGGTCTGCGTGAAAAAGCCACTGCCGTTGGAAATTACTTGTCAAACTCGCTGAAGAAGCTATTGGACAAGCATCCATTGATTGGAGATGTCCGTGGCGTTGGCATGTTCATTGGCTTAGACCTGGTGAAAAGTAGAGAAACCAGAGAGCCAGCCACTGCAGAAGCGCTACACATTATTTCGAGGTAAAGAATTTAAAATCTAGAATTATTTCCATATATTTCCTAAGAGTATTATTTAACACAGCTTGATGTATTGATTTTGAAAATTCGCCATCTTACATAATTCGTTCAGTAACGTTTGAAAAGTATAATTTTTTCTATTTAACTAAAATTTCCCGATGCAGACCTGCTGTTAACACAAATTTCAAGTATTATTCCTGCTTTTCCGAGAGGCTAAAATTTGAGCATATTTACTGTCTATCCAGACCACTAGATGCCCTTCACTAAGGCATACTTAACACAATTTTGCTGTTGCTAGGTTTTCTCAAAAATACTTCGATTTCCGAGAATAATTTAAAGCTATCGAACATGCACATTTCCTATGTCCCGCAGTATTTTGGAATAAATTATTCATAATAATAGATTTTTTTTTTCCAATTTACAAATAGATTAAAAGAAGAGTTTATATTGATGAGCGCTGATGGTCCACACAGGAATGTCCTGAAGTTCAAATCTCCAATGGTATTTACCATGGACAATGCTGACAGATTAGTGAATGTTCTCGATGAGGTTTTGGGCGAGGTAACCAGAGGACAGCTGATATTGTCACAAAAGGAATTGAAATTGGCAAATGAAAATCGTGAGAACGGATTAGAGAAATCTGCTAGCAGCGAAGATTTACACATGGAAACTAATTGTGTACAGTAAGTTGTGCAATTTTCCGATTTTTTACTACTCAAGTTTGTTCTCATCATGCATTGTTAGTGGTCATTACGACCGAGCTAATTTTCACTCAAGTTAAGGGCATTTCATCGAAAAAGAATTAATGGATATCAAAAAGATAATTTTGATTAGAGATTTAAGACTACTCCTTGAAAATCGTTTTTGAAAAGTACAATTTCCGATTGTTAAAAGATTAGATAGGCTACGGTATATATCTAGTGTTCGATTTAAATTTAATAACCAGCTTGGTGGTTAGCACAAATTCTGGGTTGCACCACCTCTATACGCGGTGATGATTTAATATCAATGTGCGCCATAAACATGCAATGCCAACAATGCAAAAATATTGCAAATAGTTTTGTTTTTAGAATTGGTATTTATATGATGAATCAATCGCTCATTTATTCAATCAGATTTTTAGAATTATACGGTATTTTTAAACAAATAAATATACCAATTCTCAATGCATGCAATTTCAAACATTACTTCATCCACGTTGCCATATTATGCCGTTCTAACTAAAAATTACCCTAATGTAATTTGGTAAATATAATGCACAACTACATGGGGATAGTCATGCTTTTTTTACATCATATCCATTAACATAATGGACGATTTGAAATATGGAATACATAGGTGATGCATACTGATCACACTATTCTGTCATTGCCCATTTTATTTAACAGTGCATGATGAATAGGAAGAATACAAAAAATAATTTTTCTCTCCTTTGAAAGTATCGACCAACATTAAATACTCATTAAGATCTTGCTTCGAGACTAGAGAAACAAAGTTACAAGAGGTTAGTGCAGTAAGTCATAAATCTGTAACCTTGTCAGGTTAATTGTTCAGTTTGATTTATATATTGCTCAAATATATTGTATACTCTAATAATGTAAACCAATACTTCTTTTTACTTCAATTGTGTCATTTTTTCCGCTATTCATTTGGGGCTCTGTGAATATTTAATGCACTGTATAGCGTATTTTTGTAGCAAATTAAAATGTTACTTTTACTCGCCTTTCATTATAATTCATGCATAATTTTATTTTTCTTTAGAGATAACTAATAGTATTTCTCAAAATAACTTGAGAAAAACATGAAAAACGATCAGCATCCAATGCTTATCATGTAATAAGTTTCAATTTTTAATTTTCCAAAAGTAAGGAAGGAGATTCGTCAACAATTAAAACTTCAAAACGACTCTAAGGGCGTTCTCAAGATTTGTTTACTTTTTTGCTCTGCTTCTCTTGGCCCCTTTGCCGGCCTTCGAAGTACCTGGTTCATCCATATCTTTCGCTTTCCGTTTGGGGGCAGTTTTTTTCTTTATCTGTATACAAACCAGGAATTGCAGATTACAGAAAATATGTAACAATGCACAAACAAACAAAAATATTCACTTGCCATAGCATCTTTTGTGATGTCGTCCTGTTCTTCCTGCTCTTCCTCCTCGTTGTCGTCGCCTTCAATCGCATCATCCGAAGTTTCGGCACCCCGGCGAGTTTTTGTGGCTGTGGCCATGACGGCAGCATAGGGATTCATGTGGGTTTCCTTATTGTAAGTTCTGGTGAATGCCGACTTTAACTGGATAACAAGCATTAAAAATATTAGACAGATGTTTCTTTGCAGATGCGGCATTAATATCAAACTAACTGAAATGCAGCATACTTGTGTACTTAATTTGCTCAGAGGATTAGCTTGGTTGGGCCAGAGCGAAACATCGATAATGGAATCCAGGTCTTCGCGCATCAGATAATACTCGTTCATCGTCGCCACTGCATCCTTAATTCCCTCCTGCTCCCTCGTCACCAGTGGATTCACGATTGCATTGCGAAGGTATTGCAGGTAATCGCAGTTTAAATCAGTTTTATTTCCAGACACTCTGAAATTAGTTGAATTTGAGTTCTCGTGATATTCTGGTGTGTTGGAAACATCTAAGTTTAATAGTAGAAGCCAACCTCAATCTCATGTGCATGTGTAGCTCTTGCAGTAATCTGTCGTTTTTCCCTCTTGTAGAATTCCTGCCTAACCAGGACGGAAATGCAATCATTTGAGCCAGATGACCTTCGAGAACTTCCCCAGGTATGACGCTGGCATACATAGCCTGAATAAGACGGCAATTTAACACGGTAAGCCAGTACTAGACCGAAATCAAATTAATTTGTTTTACCTGAACTGGAAGTAAACTCCATTGGCCTTCCGATCGTATCAATTTGTCTACTAAATCCCCATCACAGATACTGTCTGCAACTTGGCTCAGTAAATCTAAGTGTTTTGTCGAATTGTTTCTAAGAAAGTATAAAACATAGTTTTTTAGCATTTGTCACGTTTATAATTTTTGTTGTAGTTAAAGCTATTGAAAATCTTGCCAGAAATTATATATGTTTGAATGAAATTTAATCGTTAAATTTATTTTGGCCCTTTCTAAATATTATTAAATTACTCAACTCAGCTGCATGAGGTTGAACAAATAGATAATTTTCCTGCACGAATAATGGTGCCAAAGAGTAATCGTGGAAGAACAAATTGGATTTGTCATGAATACTCATGTTTTTATGATCACTAGATGAGAATACCATTCTTAGAACATCAAATGGGCCCTGAAAATAAAATCCATGCATAAATATCTGCAACTTTTGCAATATAAGAAAAATTAAGATGGTCTCGAATTACAATTTTCATGTCCTTTTTTGCTTTTTTGGCTTCTGCGGCGGTATCCGCTTCAGTGAATTTCTTCTTATTCACAGACCACATGGATAGGTGATGAATAATCTAAAAAAAAATCATAACTCTTTTAGAAAAACGAGACGAGTGAAAGTAAATTGTTGCAATGAATCATATTTTACCTGTCTAACATCTTGATTTGCACCAACAATGATTTCTTGCATTGCTGCTGGAGGAATGCTAATTTCTTCTTTAAAACATATGGACATCATGGCCCCCTAGAACACATTATTACGGTTCAATAAGTGAATGTCAAATTCATTAAACAAATTAATATGTGAAGCCTTGCTAACCTTTAATTGCTCGACTCTTGGCCTCGGGAATCTTAAATCAAAACAATAGTTTGCCAAGGAACGGATTTTCTGGTGCATGCGATCATTGCACATGCAAATAATTGGGATTTTTGAAAGCTTTATCAATTGAATCAGCTCCTAAAGACGCAGTCGTATTAGCCAAATATTTTATAACACAGTTGTTTTATGCAATTATAACTTACCTGAACGCCCCCACGATCCTCGTTTCCAGCCATCCCATCAACTTCATCCATCAACAAGCAGTGTTTCTCGGCACTGTCTGTACTGCCTGTGAAATACGAACGAATATAACAGCCCGTGGTTGTTTACGGTATCAGATTAATTGATATTGCTAATTTACAATACCTTCCAAATAGAAAGACAGGGACTTATTTTGCAACATGCGAGCCACAACTTCTTGTAAATTCTTCTTTGATCTCGTATCTGAAGCATTTAGTTCGATAAAGGTAAAGCCAGCTTCCTATTCATCGGGTAACGTTTTTGATTAGTACAAGCGAGCCAAGAATCAACATTGCATAAGGGAATCTAAAAATCTGAACATGCCTTGCACACTAGTTGCGCAGATGTGGTTTTTCCTACTCCGGGTGGACCCGATAACAAAGCTGCTTTGAAATTTGAGCCATCATCGGCTTTCCATTTACCTATCCAAATAAGGTGTTGAAATTAGTTTTTTCAACCTATCTTTTCGAATGCCAGCACTATTCAGCATTTTATGTGACCCAGTAATATAATACGAACCAGCATTTTTTTTCTGTTTGTTACTATGATTTTTATGCCAGTTTGTTAACCAGTGTTTGAGTTTCTGAACATTGCTTTTATCACCCTGTTGACCAATTATTTGTTTGGTGCTGGAAGGCTTGTATTTGTCGACCCAAAGCAAATGTGAACTGCTCGCGGGCTTTGCTGGCGAAGTTACTGTTGATGATTTTGATTTTTTCACTGGACTTTTCATGTTCGGTGAAGTCAATCTCTCTCTTACCTAAAACAACGACATTTTTTAAAAATTATTCCCGATATGTAATGCATTGCTATTTTAACAAATCTACGTGTTTGATAATAGATTTCAAGTTACGGAAGGTGGTTTTTTCTCTGGTGTTTTTACAACGTCTGTAATTGGCGCAGTTGTGTTCTTGGTACCAGCTTTAGAATTACTAGAGGCTTTTGAAGACTTTGCAGATTTTTTTCCAGGTAAAGTACGGATAAGATCAAGAAAACCATCTTCGTCTATCTGCTTGATTCCCAAGTTATTTGCCTGGGGAAAATGATCGGAAGAACAGAAATTTATTACAAAATGTCTAACAAAGGTCACATTTTTGTATTTTTTGACCCAAAGATTCACCTTGAGTTTTTCGACCACTAATTACAAAAATGTGACCTTTGTGACTTTAATGAGCATTTTTTTTTCTTCAAAACTTACTTTCTCTAATTTTGATGGTCCAGCATCTCTTCCAACAATCATATACTTTGTATTCTTGCTAAGTGATTGTGTCACTTTGCCACCATATTTTTTAATTGCTTCTGCTGCTTCATCTCTTTCTAGTGAATCTAGCACACCAGTAATTACAAATGTGAGTCCATCCAGGCAGCCATCGACACCCTACATTTATTTGGGACATAGTACATTCAGCATTTTTAATAGGAATGACTCCATATAGAATATTAGATAATGTAAACGCAAATATTTCATTCGCTTCTACCTCGGGAATTTCTTTTGAACCTGGCGCTCTGGGTCCCTCTCTCTGTAGGTAGTGCTGGTAAAAACTTGATCGCTTTTCAAGTGAAGGAGGAGTGCTTTTGCTGACACTCTTCGGTTTTTCGGGGATAGCCGCCTTTCTCGGAGATGGGGCTGAAATCATATTTTGTTTTTGAATTTGCTCGAGCAGGAAACAATCTAAAACGGTTCGTAAAGTAAAATTTAATAAACTACTTCTCATTTTTGCTGGGGACTTATTTTCCACCTTTGTTTGTGCTTTAGTTTCTTTCTTTTTAATAGCAACTGGACTATTAATATCAGAAACTGGATGTTTTCTTGGAGATGCTGCAATTAATTTCTAAAGATGAGTTTTCTTTTATTTTTATTCTTTTATACGGAGGAAAAACTTCTTTGCAGAAAATTATCCATTTTTTATAATCATTAATCACAAACATACTTCTTGATTTTTCCAGAGGTTTTTTCTGTTCTTTCAATTCTGCTTTACTGTTTTTTTTAATTGAGGTGATTGGTGCTTCTTTGCTTGCAGCATTGACCTTGGCTGCTAATTTACCTGCTATGCTAGTAGCAGTCTTGGAACTTTTAGGTGAGGTTATAGTCCTGGTTTGGACATTGTCAATAGATTTAAGGGTCTCTACAAAATCGTCGTCATCATGAATGTCATATTCATCGTTGTTTTTCGATGCAGAACGAGACTTTTCATCCTAGTATAAAATATAATTCACATTTTAAAGTCTCATGTTTAAAATTTTCAAGTAATAGCCAACGCAAAATAACCTTTTTTTGAGGATTTCGGCTAGAACGACGAACTGGTTCGGCACCAAAGAAATCTGAGGCTGTCACTTTCTTTATTGGCGTGACAGGTTTCTGTACTGTGCTGGATTTTGCTTTCCTGGGGGAACTGCGAGTGATTGGTTTTGCTGGCTCCTCATCTGAATCAATAATCGAATCCTAACATATAAATTGGATGTACCTACACTTAAATAGCCATTAATTTACAATCAATAACATACCAGAATCATCGACAACTATCAGTGACTCTCTTTTTGATGTTTTGGAAGACTTTTTAGAAGGAACTGGCTCCTCGTCTGAATCTAATATAAATATTAATTAGTGATTGATTGACAAACCAATCAATCCAAGAAAATAAACAAGTTTAACAAACCAGATTCAATAAAAAGTGAAGGCCTTTTTCGAATACGAGATTTGGTTCCAGAAGCTTCCTGTGTTAAAAATAGTGTCGTTAAGTAATTAAAACACTTTTTATTATTATAACTTAACAAATGGGTGAAATAGTTCTTTTAAAATACTATATATAATAATAAGTATTTTAAGGATAAAGGTTACTGTTTGACAGAACAGTGTCTATTCATAAAGTATTTACAAAATTGTCAGTCATGTATACAAAAAATCTTTCTTAGTTTATATTTGCATGGTTTTCAATTGAACCTGCATGGTACATTTAAACCTCAAACAATATATTCATGCGCTTTAATCCTACTTTTGTTGAAGAACTTTCTTTCTTGGATTTAGAGGTTTCTGCCTTTGAAGCGGGAGCATTTTTCTTGCTTGCTCCTGCACCAAAATATCGTCGAATATCCTATAAAGTATATTAGTAAAAACTTAAATGACAACAATGAATGACAATGGCAAAAGTTCCATCCATGTATATAACAACGTACTTTTATTGACAACTTACTTTTAAACTAAATAGAAATAATTAAAATGATATGAGGTATTAAGAATGATTCTTACCATCATGAGTCAGGTATACTGACTCTTTATTTGATCCTTAACTCTATATTTCGTTACTAGTTTATCAAAAATCAAACCCAGATATAACTATTTCCCGCCATACATGCTCAAACAAAGTTCACACGACTTAAAATGTTTCCAATTTATAAAAATACTCTACTAGATCAAAGAGAACGAGCATAAATTTTGAAAGATTAATTTATGTTGCGATATTATATCAATTTTTCAGAATTTTCATAACTGAATTAGCCTGAATAGAACAAAAGTTTACATACAACTTGCCACGCTCATGCAGACAACACTACAGACGATGTATGGCAGTAGTTAACTATCGCCACCTATCTAGTTATTTTACTCCTTATAATAAAATATCTCAATTTAAACTAATAACTGTATATGTGCCACACTACGTATATCGTTTAAATTTTAGCCGCAAATCATTCATTTTTCAACTGATAGATGGCACTGTATCTTTCGATAAGTGACGGGCCAAGCTGTTTTCACATAGGCGGGGGCGCCCTCTACTCTACTATTTTTATTGTTGTGTGCGCATTTGAATTTTTCGGTGTAACGGTAAGATATTTTATTTGTTCATATTTTGTATTAAATTTCTACTTTCAAGAACTATTGGCTATATACTGGTCGATAACCGAATTCCAATGGACCCGTTAAGTTAGTCGGAAATAAAATTCCCTACTTATGTAGTATGTTGTTGTCCATCCATTTTGCTTTCAATATGGTTGGTATTGATCGAACTTTGAACTTGTCAAAAGTATTGTCAGAATGGTTTTGTTTAACTTTTAGCCATATTTCAAACATTTTGGTTGTAATGATGAAATTCTATTGTGTCTTTTTTGGTGCTAACATGACTTGTATATGTTTGCCATAGCCTAAGTACATGTATACATCAGATATATAAATACTGATCGAATGTGTAATGATTGAAATATTGCAATTTTCTGTTACCAATATTGTGTGAATATAAAATTATTAATAAATCCTTTCCAAATTTGAAATAGTATAATGCCCTTAGCTAACACGCGTGTGCTGTGTGAGAATCGGTCCATGTAGCAATTGGGTATTTTTTTGTTTGGTTCAGAGGCGCAAAACTGTACATATCGGGTAGCAATTAAAATCAAGCAATTAATGTTTAAGACCCTCTGGCTGAATGGGGCCTCCTGGAGGGCCATATATTTTTGTTTTCAGTATGAATAGTGTGTAAATTCAGCAGCGGTGTAATAGCTATAATGACTTAGGGTAAAGTTACAACAATATGTTGTTTTTGTTTAATTTGTTGGTAATTTTTAATGAATCGTGCACGTGGTTGCAGCCGATTTCTAGTGGAACTTTCCCGGCATTTGCCTGAAAACAACTGTGGAAAACCGCGAAAATCATAGTAAAGATAGCCACCCAGGAATTGAACCCTGGTATCTTCAGTGAAAGGCCCTTAGTGCAACCACAACCCCTCCTAGATTGAAATAATCCAATGTCTTACTTATTGTTTAAATTGTTAGTAGTTGCACAGGCGAGTGCTGCAAACTTTGCACCTGCAGGCAGGGTATGTTCTTTGTATGATTAGTTAGTTTACAAAAGCAGGTGAATACCCTTATCGGGAGTCTAGACTAGTCTGGTCTCCAAATCAAGGTGAGAGAATGTATTTTCTCGAATATATTTTTGAAAAAATGACGGTTTCTTGTCTTGAGACGAAATTCCCCCTCAACTGTACTGGAAACTCTTCATAATCGTCATCTTTCTCATCGATCTGGAACATAAAAACTGCAGGATGAGGAAAACAGCTATAGTTTGGTGATGAATACAGATAAGACTGATAATCTCATTTAACAGTCAACGTTAGCTGTAAACCATCATCATTCCTCATCCCCATCTTATCATCATGTACTTACATGTATAATTGTTGTTAATGTTTTACTTGTAATCTTGTAATTTACTTGTATATCTCTAACTGAATTATGGTTATTTAATTTTGGACAACTGTTGTTGGAGTGTTAACCAATTCAGGTATCTGGTTTCAGATTACTTTTTATTGTCAATATTATTAAACTATAACTCAAGTTATCTTAAATGCTGTTGTAGTGCAGTTGAAATGCTACAATCAGCATAATAAGCTGAGCCGTGATTTAAACATCCTAGTGCAAAAATCATTATCATCTTGAACAGACCACTGCATTTAATAGTATGCTAAAATATGGGAAAACCAAATCATTGATTTTTTAGCTTGACAATTTTGCACAAAAAAAAAGAATAAATAAAATTGCAAACAAGCTTGAAAACTATTTTCTAACCAATTGTTTTTGTGTATCTGCCAGAATGAAATAAAATAAAAAAGATATACAGGAGTACCAGAATCGGAGGACTCGAGGGATTTTCAGTAATTTTGGTAAAATAAAAAATCATCCTTTAGTTAAGTCTTGGCTGCTGTAGTTTGTATAGGTTAGTTTTCAAAACATTATTGGTTCAATGCATTCCTTGTGTTTGCTTGTGTGTAAAAGATTTTCTGAAATCCGATGCCATAAATCCTCCCATATTCCAACAAAATGTAGAGGGACCTGAATTTATATGCACGGCTTCAATATTGACAATGTTTTCACCAGGATTTTTTGTACGTGTCTTTCATCTGATTATGATATCTACCCTTCCAATTTCTAGATCCTTGTAAGTCTTATTTTCAATATTGTCTGTATTCAAACAAACCTTTACATGGAAATGTGCTTGAATTTTTAGCATCTCGGAAATGACAGAAATTATGCTTAAAATTCGTGTTAAACATCCGTTTATGCTGGAATCTCCTGTTTGCGTCGTTAAATTTCTTTTAATCGGAAAAATTCTATATAAAAAATAAAAAACTGAGTAATTCAAATTGTCTTAAACTTTTTCTTACTTTGCAAAAAATATTATGCCAATTGATCGTGGGAGTAGTCCTTGAAAATCCTTGAATTTTCCCCAACAAATGACTGGATATCCGGCATAAGGAAAACGTATAGGACGTCTATAATCAGAAATATTGATCTGGGTCTATGGGCCCTCGGGGTGGTAATTCAAGTCTTTAGTCCCAAAGCATTGTTTTCTTCCCAATACAGTAGAACCTGGCTAAATGCATACTCTTGGAACCGGTGAAAAATATGCTTTTAGACAGGTTCATTTATACATGGGTTATCAAGTCGGGACCGGCACATATTATGCATTTAGAGAGGTTATTCATTTACACAGGTCCTACTGTATATATGCAGCTTTAACAGTAGCTGGAGCCCTTACCAGTAGCGCACTTTCAGACAACAAACACAAAATTTCGCCAACGTCTGGTTCCTGCGCATTTTTCTACAGTGGTTTGTGTTCAAATAACTTTTTTTATCTTTATTTACCTGCCCCAGGCATTCACGTTTGCGAAGTCCGATTGCGATAGTAGAAAATGAATAAAGATAAAAAGTTGTAGGCCTGCAGCTTTTATTTTTTTTCTATAACTAGGAAGCACCCAGGTAGGCGCCGTACCACGAGGTACTACCTGGTACCTACCAAATTCTAACTACGGCGTCGTAAATCTCGAAAGCGAAATGACAGAACCTGATGGCCGCTTGGACGTGCTTCCAAGAAATAAAATAAAAAAGAAATTGGAGAATTATCATAATGTAGCCCTCCCTATCTAGCCACGAATGAGGTTAAGCCAAAAAAAAAAGAAAAAAGGTAGACACAGTTTGCATTCTTATTCACTGTTTCGAGACTGGTACCGCGTTCCACCATGTCACTCTTCTTGTAGGTCAAGACGTGCGTTTTCAAAATATCTTTTTTTAAGATTTGATAGGAAGAGGGCGAACACCTCGTACCTGTAATTTCATTGTTCCTTCTTCTACGGTTTGAGGGCTATCCTGCAGGCTTGATCCTGCAGTCATCATCTACCATCATAATCTGTGAGGCTTTAAATAGAAATCAGTTTTTTGTTGATTGTTGGAGCGTTACCTTACGGAAGTTGCATGAAATGCACGATAAATTACCTTCTTCCTGATAATCATTGGCTATATTTAGGCGCCGTCGTGTAAAAATAACCGAAAATTGTCGCACCTTCGGGCCATTTATGCATCTGGCTGAGTTTAACTGGGAGTTTTGCACCCATAAATATTATATTTTTATGATGTAATTAGAGGCTGTTGTCTCTTGTGCATTGTAGGGTAAACTGCCAGTTTATCCAAGGCCAGAAAGTGAGCTTCGCCATCAGAGGTTGTCTGGGATAGATTTCTGACCTCCTGGCATTCATTGAATTATTATTGTTTTTTTTTTGTTGGTTTTGTTTTGCTTGAAAATGTAGGCCTTCCTCGTGAAATTTTAACCCAGATGTCTACCTAAATCTCATGTTAAAATTCTAGACTTAATACTTAGAAGCAATTTGTGTGATCTTGCAAAGACGTTTTTTCAAGATGGCCGTCACCCTTTTATTTCAATCTTTACGTTTAACATTGAACTTTTTAATCGCTACACCTCATGAATGGAGTAAAAGTGGGCGGCCTTGTTTGATATGCAATGAGGAATGCTCGTACGCCACTAGGGGGCGATGATAAACGGAACACTGTTAATTATTTAAATATTGGTTGTCCTTAGTATTGACACAAGGTATTTGCTGAGAAGTGCTTTTCAAGATGGCCGCCACATTTCAATACTATCTTTACTTGTATCATTCCACTTTTTCATAGCTGCACATATTAAATAAGATTGTAGTAAAAGTAGACGGCCATATTTGATATGCAATGATGATTTGTATGCCACTAGGAGGCGAATATGACCGGAATAATATTAATTATTTAAGTATTGTTTCGCTTGAAGTAACGATACAATTGTTGAGAAGTGCTTTCCAAGATGGCCGTTACATTTCAATACAATCTTCATGTGTGCATTACACTTTTTAAAGCCAAACAACAAATATTGGAGTAAAAGTAGGCGGCCATGTTTGGTATGCAATGATGATGGCTCGTACGCCACTAGGGGGCGATGATAATCGGAGTAATATTCAAATCTGCTGTTTTAACGTAATAAGTTTTGATGCTTCAAAACTTATTACGTTAAAGCATCGTAATTTGTCGTTTGTTGCAATTTTTTTGCTTCATTCAGATATTTTAAATTTTCCTGTTAAGGACAGTGGTATTATTTACAATTTAAATTTTTGCTTGGATGGCAGCTGTTATTTAAAGTTAGGTTAATATAATATAGGCCGGCTACTAATATTTATATTTGATGAACTAGCCTTGTGGCTCTTCCTGATTCCATTCCCTGGTTTAAGGTATAATGCTGATAACCAAGTCAAGGAAAACATATAAATCCATTTTAATTAACTATTACCTGGAATTCTGTTAAGATTTAAAATCTTTATAAGACGTTTTATCTGTTCCAAATAAGTAATATGCAATTAATAATACGTTGCATATGACGATGGAATGTTTTAGGAAGAAGGGTTTGGCAATGCCTGTGGTCACTAGAGAAATGGCCTTCCTTGAACCGATTTCAAGGTGGTTGAAGTTTATGACTCAGAAATAGTTGGCCTCAGGGAGAGAAAAAAACATTAACAAGCTACAAGTTGTAGAGGGAGGCCAAGTTAACTTAATGTACTGTAGATAACGGCGATTTTAAACGACATTCTAATGTTACTAATTGTTGTTAAATAATGGTGAAAGCCGCTCTGAGGAAAATTAA
This sequence comes from Julus scanicus, assembly GCA_034698625.1. Classification (NCBI taxonomy): domain Eukaryota; kingdom Metazoa; phylum Arthropoda; class Diplopoda; order Julida; family Julidae; genus Julus; species Julus scanicus. Next base: position 13,900 of record JAQGBW010000122.1, on the reverse strand, counting down.
CCCTACATTTGCCTTTAGAACCTTGTTTGCGGTGAGAATGCATATCTTGTCATTAGTAAGTTTGATGTCTTGGAATCATTATAATAAATATTTAAACCTAGCTGAATTTGTGATTACAAATTTAAAATGCAGGTTATACAAACACGTTTGCTTGTGTAATTTGCTCAAATATTGTAAGGTTTTGAAAACCTCAGTCTACCATCTTGATTCTAAATGGCGCCTGTTGCCACCAATCATGCGATGAACCTTGACTTTAAGACCAGTATTGAAAATCTACTAGATCCATAATTTGAGTCCTCAGCAACATATTTCTCTAGCCCTTTGAATGTGTACGTTTATTAATCATCCTACTGCAGTTTTATCTGCATGCTGCTTAAGATGAAAATTTCTTGCATACCGGTAGTCATTAATTAGTAATTCAATTAATTATTAATGATTACAATCGCGGCGTTGTGTCTATAAAATATGGGTTGTGCTGACGCATGAACATATTAAATACGCTTATGGCAATGCTCTTAAAGATGCTTTTTTCCCCTATTTCTAGGTCTTCAGCCTTTTAGGTGTTTAGTATTATTTTTTATCTTGAATGCGATACTGGGATTTTATTTCCGTCTTATGAAAGCGGTTGCATTTACTAAGCAAATTAACATCAGACCATTAAATTATTTGTTTTATTGTCTGTTTTAGGTATCTTAGTATAATGACTGAAGCGAATATTATTGTCAACTCTTCCATTGACCTCAAAGTGTCCAATAGTTGCACAAAGCGCATAAGAGAACTGCAGCTACTTGTCCCCCGGATGTCATCTTCGATTCCTCATCAGCCTAGGTCTGCTAAAGAAATTGACAGCTTTTACGATGGGAGCAGATTCTTGCATAATTTACTTCCGAAAAGTGCCAAAAAGAAGCCATGGGGCTTCTTCGGTCCCAAGACTCCTGGACGAAAATGTGGGGTTCTGCAGAATGAAACTTTGGTAAGTAACAACCATCCTTTGATAAAACATGGTCATCTTTCCAATAAAATACATTCACACTTCAGTCTTCTTATCTTATAAAAGAGTAATGGTTTTTTAAAACCATTTATTTTGATATAACATTCAAATATCAAGAGTTTATTCAGCCTGCGCCATCTGTGGACAGATGTGTCGATAGCTCAAGAATCATTTGGACATGTATCAGGAATCTGAAGTAGCTGATCTTAGGCATTTCGTGTCATAACTGTATCATGGTTTGATAAATATCCTGAAAATGGGTTTCCAAATTGAACGTGACATTTCCATTATAGTAACAAATCCTAAAACTTCGAAGAACTTGAAAATGTGAGGCTTGAAGCGCTACCTCGCAGACTCCTACATAAAAAAACCAAATGTCTGTGACATTAGCTTTTCGTTTTTTTGCAGGATAGTTAATGGTCTGCTTAATGTTCCGTGCGTAATTGCTCGTTTATCTGTTTCCTTTGAAATTGTTAAATTATTGACAAATTGTCATTATCTCGTGGAAATTTACTTTAAGACACTGTATAAAGTAAGCTTAGAAGATATTTTCGTGGTATTACATATTTTCTTTTTATAAGATGTAATCATCAGTTTCTTGAAATTGAAAATCTGTAGTATTATCAAAAGTCGTACATTTAATTGTAATTATGACTATTCTTTCATTTTCTTACATTTGTACAGCAATAGGATTAGTCCCTATAGAGAATTATATAGGGTTTAGTTAGTTAAGAAAGAAAATTTATTTGCAGTGTTATTGTGGAGATTTTCCCGCTTATTTCATATCAAATTACTGAGTAACACTTTAATGTGCCGTATAAGGTCAACAGGGGTGCCGTATGAGTTGCAGAATGGTTCATAATTTTACTTCTGCATACTAATTGTAAATACAAAATATCACATGGTGTCGCCTGTGTTGACACCTCGAAATAGTAATTTTAAGGGAATTTTCGTTCAAAATGTCTCTAATAGCAAGAGTCTAAATCAAAGGGTTTTAATTAAGACCATAACGATTTTTATTCTATGTAAAACTATTTCCAGTTTAATAGCATTGCCAACTCTATTTTTTTTAAATAGTGAAAAGTATTCAACAATAATCCTTCGTCGCTGTGATTTTAAAGAAATTTTCGATCGATTTTCTTAAGGGATTTACATATAGTGTCATTAACGGATTAAATTTTAGTAGTTGATTTAATTAACGCCATAGCAATTGTTATTCCACCTAAAATATTATTTCAGTTTAATAGCAAGGCAAATTATATTTTGTTCAAATATAGTGGCAAATTGTGTTAAGTATTCAGATGGGGATGATATTTTATTGGTTAATCAATTAAGATCATTGCAATTCCACATAAAATTTTATTTCCAGTTCAATAAGCAAAACGAATTATATTTTGTTTAAATATTGACAAATTGTGGAACGTATTCATTAAATAATTATTCAATGCATTGAATAAATATGGGGAAAAAAATTCTGAATATAATGTATTCGTAACTCAATATTTCATGTATCTAGATCGGTTAACTTCTTTAGCAGTAATCCAGAATGGGCTCGGGCAATTTCCTCCGGTTTATTTTTATTCATTGGAGTTTTATCTGCTAATGGATAGCAGCGTTAACAGGCATTTACAACCAAGAGAAATTGCAGTGACGCATTTAGAGTGCAGTTTGCTTCCTTTTTGGTTAATTCGACAATAGTCGTAATGCGGATACCTGGAAGCTATAGCTATAGCTACATTAAACGCTATCGGAATTTATCTGTTTCTCAATGGGTTTCATTCATTCGTTGGTAGCCAAACACGCCGAGTCATTCAGATCATCTAATCCCTGAAGGCTGATTATGTATGGGCACATTTCAACTTATGGAACATTCCTTAAATGGCAGATTCTGTTCGAACCATTCAACGCGCCTCTTTTAGCTAGGTGGGCCTGCGTTGGTGAAAATCAATATTCTTTTGCTGCGAGATGTCCCTCTCACTTTTCTCTCACAAGTTTTCAGTGAGAAGATAGCTTGCCTTTGACTCTTCCAACTGCCAACGGTAGAGCTATAGCGTTTAGACAGGACTGCCACTGATGAACACAAGTTCATAGCGAAAAGTTAGCTGACAACGGTATTGTCAAACACAAGTTCAAGCATCCCAAAGTACAACATAGTTCAGAATTCAGTTTTGTTTTTTAGTAAATTCGCAAAAATTTATTGTCAGCAGGGTTTGCATTCTTCTGACAGGAAACTGCGGCTATTGGTTGAAGCAACTGTTTGATGTTTCACGTTTTGCAATATGGTTGTACAAAGTATTTCGTGCGTGAATACTGCAATCATTCGTAATTCGATGTGAGGTGTTCATTGGAATTTTATGACGATGTTGCCCTCGTACCTTGCCATACCTTACTCCCAATTAACCACTGCCAAGATGGATAAAACCGTTATTGGGCAGCCTCTCCCACGCAGTATTTCGGCTCCTAATTTCACAGTAAGTTGTAATTAGGATTCTGTTGTTCTTGTAATTGTTGTTGTGATGTTGACAATGTGAAGTATGGTTTGTTGATTGTAGTTTAGTACCTTGCGAAATTGTGATGTGGTGATTGGGAGCTTGTCATATCTGTTTAACATGGACCTGAGAACTTTAAACATAACAAGCATTTACAGAACACTTCATTTGTCAGTCGAACTGATAAGTTTATTATCGACCTCATTAACTTTAACGGAAGCCATCGTTTATATATCATTTATATAATTTGCCAAATTGCTTTTAGATTGTCATAATGGGTGACTTAAAATTTGTAGGTCGTGTTATACGTAAAAAACATTTTTGTTTGTCTCTGGATCAAAATTAAGCTTATTATTTATAATGTTGACTGAGTTTTTAAACAAACGATAGGTAGATGTTTTGTTTTTGCTTTAGTAAATGTATAACCTTTCCCTATATATCCCAATGTCAGGGTGTTGTTTTTTGAAAACTGCCAGATTTTCATGGCAAATTAGGTTGTTTTACTGTCTGCATTTTCGTAATAAGCCAACGAGGACACCCGCTGTCTGCAGCGTGCATGTAGTGTATTATGTAATTGCACGTAATAAAGCCTGTGATGATCCACTGCTGCCAAGATTAATTAATGTCTAGGCCAAATATTGCGTGTACTTGTCATTAGGCGTGTTAACCTTGTTAGGACCCATTAGCCTAGATACGGTGATCACTAAAGATGTTAAGGTGTTGGGGTGTTTGATAGGTCTTATAAAGTATTAATATCGAATAGGCCATCACATTTTCCTTTGCTAAATTGACTTAATGTCCACGTATACCATAAACATATTTATAGATATCCAATTTTCGGTGTGAATGAAAGGAATGCAAAAAGCTCAATTTTATTCGCTGTCAAGTTGAACTGCAAATTGGTTTTCGCGGAAATCCTCAAATTGATAGACCAAAATTGTGTAAATTAATGAATACTTCTGAACTGGCCCCCTCCTATATGTGGCTCTCCAGTTTAACTGGCGGTTTCAGAAGGGTTAAAACATGTAATTGCCTTTAAACTTTTTTGCGGAAGTCATAAAATGTAAATACACTTGCACATAAAAGAAAAACTGAATTTATACTCTTATGTAGTACGTTGACCAGCAAATTTCGGTGGCGGCAATAGATGCATTTTTAAGAAAATGTTAAAAAAACAACTTTCTAAGTCAGTTTACTAATCAATAAATTAGTATGAATAAATAAAGTGCATATACAGTATGTTGTTGTTAAGTGTATTATTAATATATTAGTTTATCAATATTAATATTTTATAAACTGAATTATTCGGCTCTCTTCAACCTCAATTCCCAACCAGGAATTCTACTGCATGTATATGGTATTTCTCAGACAGCATTAACTTTAATATCGAATATTTTTCTATCTGTTTCTTGGTATTCCCCATCTGATATACTGAATAACTTGATTGCTATTTTTTTACTATTTCAAATTACTTCAAAATCTCGTTCAATTTCTGCATAATTGTGTTTAAGAAAAAGTTGTTTAAGAAAAATGATAGAGCAATTTTATAATTAGAATAGAAAGCAATGAACCATTCGTATAGTATGCTTCAACATTAGTTTTACATGATTTATTTTACAACAAATATGTTTAGTCTCGACTCAGCTTTTCTTATGAAGTGGACTCATTTAAACATTGAAAAATATGTTTAAATATTTAAGACATTTAAAGTAACTTGATAATAAATTTTAATATAGTATTACTTGGGCAAAAATAAAAATTCTACCGTTTTCCCACCTATATAATTTTTGAAAATGTTATTTATTGTTTGTAACAATTAAATGATAGCCTTAATCGTTTTTGCCTAACTATAGTTTTTTTCTTCTTGTATTTTCATAAGAAATTTATTGTGTAACAAATTTTTATACAGGGTGGGTAAAAATCTAATTTTTACTAGTAATCGTTCCCCATCATCTGGACGTCAGATGCAAATCTTGAATCCAAAGTTCATTTCATTTATCTAATGGGGGATGATTACTAGTGGAAATTAGATTTCAATTAAGCTTTCTTGCCTTGCACAGATGCTATGCGAGGATTACACTTCAGAGAAATTTACAGTTACATTTTCGGAAATGCAGTCGACCATTGCACTATAATTATGCAACACTGAACAACTTTCTTATTCGAAGTTTTGCTCTATCTCCTATGGTTTAGATTTTAAAATCACGTGTGCCATGAATTATGATTCTGTTTCTGGAGTCCTCACTTCACATCCTATTCAAAGATGAAAGCACATTTTACCTAGCACCTGAGGTTTTAAAGATATTTGAGAGGCCCAGACATATTCCCCACCCTATAGAATAGCTCATATATTTGCAGATGAACTTATTTTAATAGAACAAAAAATATTTTCAATTAGCTCAACCTTGGTACATGGTATTTTTAAACGAATGGCTGCCACGAGGATGTTTTGTCAAGAATATACATGTTTATATGTATAAGAGCAGCGTTTCTTATCTTATTCCAGTGCATTCCAGTTAATTAGCACGATTAATATAAGGATCAGCCGCTTATTATTGCAAAATTTACAAGAGCCTATATAATAATGTGCATAATCATCTAAGTTATGGTTAATGTTTGGGATGTCCAGCCACATAACAAGAGCACATTGCATGTTCCCTGATGTTATCCCATTAACTGAAATGCAATTTATATTGCTTTTTCGATATATAAAACGTTGCTGTAAATGTGTGGTTAAACAAAGTTCTTAGGAATACGTTTGAATTGTTGCAATAACAATATATCTCATGCATTGGTAATCTTATTTGATTGTTATGGTTTTATTTTGTGCCAAATTCTGTTTGCCTTTCTACTTTGTACATAGTCGGTGCAGGACTTAGCCCGTGTTTATTTCATGTTAGCATGAATTTAGGACTGTCATGCTTATAGTTTTCAAATCTACTGTAGGCTAACTAAACCGCTGTTTCACAATAATCCTGATTTGCTCAGGCAAAAGCAAAAATAAGCATTTGCCATTTAAGAGTATAGCACATTCACGTATCTCCTGAGGAAGCTTGCAAAATAAAGCTCAATTGTGCCATAATGATTATTTACTGCCCTATAAAATTGAATTGCTTCAGATGAGTGCTTCATATCAGCTTATGCAGACTAGAAGGCTTAGGTCCGCCATATAATAACTATATAAAAAAAAGATAACTGCAATTTCAAATAGTTTCGTTGTTTTGCTGTTGTGTAGCCCCGATGGCATATTGTATCATAAAAAGATCTGTAATGCTAAATCCCTCGAGATTAACTATAATCTAGCCAAGTAAAATGCCAAAACTTGCATTTCATAGGCTGCCTTATATTGATTGAAGTTAATTTGCAGGGAAGATATATTCAAACTTCCTTCGAAGGCCTAATCCCAGTATTCCCACTTTTGCAAATGTTTGCAATGCATATAGCAACGAAATCCCGTATTTAGCATCAAAAAATGCGATTTAGGAAGGTGTGGGTGCAGAAAATGATCTGTTTTGCATTGGCCAATCTTTGCAAATGTGCCCATGCGAACCGTTATAGGAGCCATTGCTCGTATAAAATTCCAGCTGTTATAATACCTCTATAGTTGCATAGGCCCCAACAAGTCCCAATGGATTCCACGGCTTTTATGAACTGGAAACTGTTTTACTATTAAATAATGTAAAATCTCATGAAATGTAACGTCTGCACATTCTGGAAACGTAACGACACCCATGGACTTTATTCCATGACGTAAAATGAGACTGTCGACATTTTTCATCACATGGTTGGGAATCTATCTCTGTACTTGCAATGACTCTTTGTTGCACTCCTGATTCAATTCAGTCTTACTTTTAGAGTAATGTCCATTGGAAAAAAAAATATCTTTACTTTTTTTTGCAACTCTTTTCACATGATCCATTGGCAGTAATTTCTGGCAGTGTGATAGCTCTTGTCTGTGGCTGCAAGAGACTAATTGTTGTAAGCATTAACGTGACAGACATGTTTGCGTTTCTTTTTATTGGCTCAGCAAGTAATTTATCACAAAAGCTTTTTTTTTACTTCAATCTTGGTAATTATTGATTGCTTTATGTGAATGGCAATCAATTCCAAAAGCAAATACTCTATATATAAAACACAGATTATACAGACGTTGACCATCTTGTTGTGAATGCTAATTTGAAATGCATTTCAGAACAAATTTACAAATGAGTTCATAATCATGGTTTATGTGTATCGATATAGTTAGAGAAAAGACCCAATCCTCTATCAAGATATATGGAAGATTACTGTGTACCATGAAATGTTCCTTTAGATTTTCATTTAAGACCATTTTTCCTAAGTGTATATCGTAATAAAATTCCCCCCGAAATTGTACAAATGTGTCTGGCTGCTGCCTACTTAGTCTATATTGTTCCTTGTAACTTAATCTCAAGCCAACATATCTTAAATATAATTATTCCGGTTCAGCATCCCCTAGTGGAGTGTGAGCCATCAGCATCACGTTTTCAAAATGGCCGTTTAATACTTTCATACTCCAATCTGCTAGAAATGCAATGCTAAAAGCTCATATAACTCCAGGAGGTACTGAACCGGAATAACTAATTCTGTTTTATTTTGTAGTGTGTCTAGCGTTTTTGTTGAAAATGTCTGTGGGATTCACGCTTTAGTAATTGCTTCATAGATTTTTAAACTAGGTATACTGATATGATAGTCATTCTTACATGGAATAAAGTTGGGTTATCGCATACCTGATTATGAAAAGTGGATTCCATGGGTAACGAAGCAGATCAGGATTTAAAAACAGATTTTTATTGCATTGAAAGCTTTTAAAATGTTCTTTCATACGATTTTTATACCGATGTGTAATTTTCTGGTTTTTTGTCACACGTCTGGCCGCTTTAATGTCAAAGTTGAGGTCCTTTTCGTAATGGTGTCATGCATACTATGTGACACTAATTAAGGGGACAAAAGTTATGCGTTGTAAAGTGAAAAAAAAATTAATTAAACCGTTCAGTGTATAGATGTTGTATAGTAGACGAAAATGTTTTAACAGCGTCTGTGCAACTGTTATTCGATTTATAGCCCCCTATTGTGTAGCAAGTTTTCAGTAGCAATCAACACTTACTTCTTTCGCTGCCATTTACGTGTTCTCGCCTTTCCCCGAGGCTCATTTTCAAAGTAAATGCGTTTCATGATTGGTTTTGTGGCCTGTAACACCACTGAATCGCTCTCTCAAGTCCAAACTCAATTCCCTAGCTGCTATTTTCTTTTCTTGCAGTATTTATCAAGCTGGTAGCATTATGCTGAGCAGACAAGAAAAGAGTGCCGCAAGATGTATTTTGACGTCGGGATTTGCATTTTTTAAAGTATTTTCGCGCTGAGTTGACGAAGAATTTCAAATGGGCCACTTAGAATAGCATATGAAATCAATGGAATGGCTTTTCAGCCATGCTTGGATAGACAGGAAGGTATAAAGAGCAGTTTAAAGCGGTGGAAATGTTATGGCGATTTGTATAGGCAAAATGTCGAAATTGAGTTATACCAATTTGCATTGGTTACCGAAATTCTCAAGTGTGTGATCAGCATTTTTTTGTGCATTTATTGTATAAGTTATCTCTGGTGTTTGAGTGATGGCCATTACCAAGAAGGTACGTCCTTCCTAAAGTAGGCTTTCTCAGAATAAAGCGGCTGCAGAATTTAAAGATACCACCTTCCAAATTTATGATTTTCAGTTTTACAAACGACTTTATAGTCATGAAATGAATTAGTGCAGTGTTTAAGTTTGTAATTTAGATATTCTATACTCGCTAAGGAAAACACGAATTCCCTAGCATGTTTGCTTCTTGATGGAGTGGAATTTCAGTTTTTTAAATTGTGTCCCCTGTGGGAATCACCTATTCAGTAATAGAGCCGTATTGCGAACGTGAATGGAATCTAAGATCACAATCTAGGATCTCAGCAAAATACAACTTACCTTGTTTCTTTCGTCATTTATAGTGTATTTTGTATTACTGAATGTTCTTAAAATTTCCAATAGGAAATCTCAAATTGAGTTTGAATAGTTGAATTTTGTATATTACATGCAGGATGGTATTTATCCCTGGATTTAGAATTAAGCCTCAGTCTAGACCATTATTATAAGTAAATGTTAGAATAATGTTATGATAATGGAAAATGTTGTTTTTCTGTTGGTCGATTTCCATAGTTCCACTAATAACTTTTTAGAGCAAAAATAACATTTTACATGTACATATTTTTATTTTGGAAACATAACAAATAGGAATATGTAAAACGCTGCTGGAATGTAAAACAGGGAAATAACACATCATATCCGTTTGATTGGAACACTGGTTTGGAATGCTAATGTTAAAATATGATGTAATATATAAATTCGGGTCATCAAAACATGCTTAGTTTGCTGGCCTTGACCTACTGGGTCAAGGCGAATGCGAACATTTGTTTGGTGTGGTGATGGTCATTCGTGCTTTGGTATTTCATTAAGATTATATTTCGTGTTGTTGTTAGTAACTCAATAGCATATCGGCTATTATGTTGCTTTTAATACGTTCTTTGTTACGGGGAAAAGCCATTTTCTCTGTGCTAGTTCGTCTTTATTTCATGAAATCGATGCCGATGCAGTGTGACAGAATTGCTTGATGGCAAATAGCGCCGGCTATGAATTCGCATTGTGTTTTGATAAATTGGTATGTAATGATGTGGGCTATATAACGTTCCGTCCGATTATTTATGTCTAGAGAAACTGCTTGAAATGGGCCCGCTGTGTGACGTTCATATGGATGCCTTGTCAGCCTTTTTTTTTGTATGGTTGGTTCTTTGCTCACGTCATGATTAATAGTTGTACAGCGGGGATATGAGCACATGCTTATTCAAAAGTTCCTAAACATACAGATACTGTATAACCAAAATGAAGGGTTTTTCTTGCTTTTTTGGCTGATGGCACTATATATACGTTTAAAACGTTAAACGTTGATGGAATGTCGTAGGAATCACACTGTGCCTATGACATTTCATCGATGCCAAGGCTACAAAATAGTATTTTTCAACCGGTGTGCACTAAAGGATCTAAAAGTGTGACTAAAATTTACCTCATGTATAGTACTTAACTGTAAATAATAACAAAAAGTTACAAATGCTCATGATAATACAAATTAATTGCTTTATTAAAAATATGATTTTGTATTATTTCATTGAGGCAAAATTCTGTAGAAAACGAAAATCTCTCAACAGGATAACTTATTTTGTGCCTCCCAGGGTGCATCCAGAGTATTTTTGTGCAGAACCATCTACTTGCTACAATTCTGGTTTAACTTATTCCTATAACATCTACAGTAAGCATTCACTAAATTCAATTCCAAAGAACTCATTTGATCAACAATAAACTACAAGTGGTGCAGATTCTCTTCTGTATACTACGATAAGTATACTTTTTTTTTCCAGAAGCAATCAGGATTCTCATTAACTTTAGTAATGAGATCGAAATTGAAAAAAATATATATTGATGTCGGTAAAAATTAGGAAAAGTAATTTGTGTAAATTAAATTGCATATATACTCAATGATTTAAACGTCCGTGTTGCTTTTCAGGTTCAAGTCAGTTTCCTTGAATATTTAAAAAATAACATTGTGTTTTGAAGTTTATCTGCATTTATTAATATAAAAGTAAGCAAATAGATAAAATCTTTTTTAATCACCGGAAAAGGTCTTTCTCAAGAAAGTGCTGCTGATTATTGAACGAGTTGCTTCACCGGTTTTAAGACTTGGCAACATTACAAAAATAGCATTTTCAGAATGCTACAATTTTAAATTTAGATTTTAATGATGCAATTAAGTGCCTTTTTTATGAATCGTTAATTTTAACAAGCGTGTCGTGTTTTATAATTTAATTAAACTTGTGCCTGGAGAGAAATCAAGCGCATTTCCTGTTAATTCAACTAGCTTTCATTTGTAGCACCGCTTTTTGACCCTAAAATGCTCGCTCATAGAATGAAATGGCCAATTTGATACATGAAAGTACACTGTAAGTTTATAGCATGCATCAATAACCCAAAAGATTTGCAGAATTGAAAATGCATTTTTTTTTCTAATACTTTTTCCACCAATTCAGATATGCAATTTGGCGATCTAATAGTATTTTTTTTTAAAGTCAGCATTCACGATTATGCTACATGTTCACCTCGCTCTGAAAATACATGTTGCAAAGATATATGGTTGCCATGACTACATCTCAAGACTGATGTTGACATTGACAAAAAGCAATGATCCATAACATACCCTATCTCTATCGTATCTCGGTAATATCTATCATCTATGTTTTAATTCTTTTTTTAAAAAATCTCAAAAGGTTGGCCAACACGCTTAAGGCTTGCTGAGAAAGGGTTAGGCTTGTTCATTGATTGAGGATAGAGATTTTGCGTAGTCATTAATCTTGGGATATTAAGTGCCTTCAATAAAAGGGCTCGTTATCACATACTCACATTTTTTATACGGTTTTGATAAATTGCAGGAAACGTCTGGATTATTTTGACATTTGTATATTGTCAAGAACATACGCATGTGACAGATACTACGTGCTGCCAGAATCAAGTTGAAATGGTTTACATTGCAAGTTCCTTGTATAAGCACTCCATTGTCATATTCTTGATATCATCCTGACATTATCTTACTAAGTTTTTTCATACCTTATCGGGATCCTATAAAGACTAAATGCTCTATATAGAGGGTGCAACTTAACATGACTTGTGATACCAATCGTACAAGTTTTATAAGTGAAAAAAGTAGATTACAATTGATGTATCAAATACATGCAGTCACTTCATTGTATTAGGGCATGTTTTACCTAATCATTATAATGCATCCTAACGTTAATGTCAATTAAGGCCATTTATTTAGTATGCAACTAATGTGGTTATAAGATTAAACCGTGCATTAGTGTTATAAATGGACATTAGCAGCACTATTGTTTACTGTAGTTTGTTTGGCTGGAAATTAGTATAAGTTTGGTAGCTGCCATGTTTGTGAACATATGTAATTCCAGTCAGTAAGACAATTAGTCTTACTTGAATCTTACTTGAGTCTTACTTTACAAATTAAAGTTAACAATTTTTTAATAGTTTTCTTATTTAAGTGCCCAGATGCAAATTTATACCTCTTGAGAGTCCCAACTTGCTAGTTCAGTGGAGAATTACTTTGAACCATACATATATATATATATATATATATATATACAGGCTGTCCTAAATGGCGAATACACCCATTGTGTTTACTAAATAAGTCATTGCTACTGATAGGGACAATAGTCTCGATGAGGTCTATTTATGGAAAGAAGGAAAAGGTCATCATAGCACTATGTCTGGAACATTTGGTGAAACTTCGGTAAATGCATAAAGGTATTATTGTTGTGCAAGAATCTTTTTGTACTGTGCCATTCTTTTTTGCTCACGAAATTCTGAACGGTTTCGGAATACAATATGCCTAATTTTTGAGTAAATTTGATACGGCCACTGGGGAAAATGATTTTCCGTGCATGACCTCAAATACGTTGCATGCGAGAAGGTTGCATGTTGTGTTATTGCCAAACTACAACCTGGAATATAATTTGAACACTAAATACGCACAAACTATAACGGTATGTAATTATCCGCGTGAACCCAGGTAAGCCACCTTGCAATTCAAACAGGCCATGTCTGTTTCCCCATGCAAAAAGGCCATCGATTTTTGGATTAAATTTATTTACCCTGCAGGGAGCTGATAACTGGCATGGGAGATTGTCAGATATTCAAATGTGAAAAATATTCGTGCGCTAGTTTGGAGTTCGAATGTCACCGTAATCTGTGGTTGTACAACCCAGCAGAACGATGATATGCTAATCGAGGTTAAACTTTCTAATTGCGGCCAATTTTTGGATCGATGGAGCAGGAACGTCGCTAAGGATCAACGACCCTTAGAAGTTGGCCATTATTTGAAATTATAACAAAGTTATTATCCTCTATACAACTTACTTGAACTTAGAGATTCAAAATGATGTCTAGTTGTGTATACATTTTCAGACGCTGTTCATACTGTGAAAACAAATTTTTCAACAAATATTCTCAGAAATAGATATTCTTGGAATGCCTTATGGGGTTCAGCCCATCTAGGAGGTTAAGTGGGGTATGATATATGTACATGTTTACTGTAACATGTTAGTAATTGCAAAGTATCACACTGTCTGTAAGCTAGCACCAGAAGTCAGAATTCAGGAGAAAACAATAGAGGTAATTCTCTAAAATGTCTGTTAGATCTGGGGATATGGTTTAGTACTTAAGATCATCTTATGTACGGATGTTATGGGTCTGATAACTATTGGTGCTTAAATTCGTGTTAATCACATGTGGTATTAGAAACGTCTTTGATGTAGGCAA
>JAQGBW010000121.1:0-61948 GCA_034698625.1 Julus scanicus | reverse complement strand
GGTTAACCCGGAGTTATTTTTTAGCCCGAGGTTAGTAAACCCTAGATTTTAACCTCTGTTGGTGCAACCGGCCCTTAACGGGGGTTCTACGGTATTTCAAGATGCCCTAACCCATTTGTACTTTTAAAGACTTCCAAACGAGGTTCGAGTATATTTGACGATGGTCCTAAACACTTCGGTCCATTCAAAAACCTCTGAACATTTTTCCACCGCATTTCACGATGGCCCTAAACTCTTTGGTCCCTTTAACTTTAAATCTACAAAATTTCAAGATGCCCTAACCCATTGGTCCCTTCAAAGACTCCTTTACGAGGTTCAAATTTATTCGAAGATGGTCCTAAACCATTCGGTCCATCCGAAAACCCCTTGACATATTTACCCCGCATTTCAAGATGGTCCTAAACCTTTTGGTCCCTTCAACTTCGGTTCTACAGTATTTCAAGATGCCCTAGCCCATTGGTCCCTTCAAAGACTCCCTTACGAGGTTCAAATATATTCAAAGATGGTCCTAAACCCTTCGGTACATCCGAAAAACCTCTTAACATATTTCCACCACATTTCAAGATGGTCCTAAACCATTTGGCCCCTTTAACTTTAATTCTTCAGTATTTCAAGATGCCCTAACCCATTGATTCCTTTAAAGACATCCAAACTAGGTTCAAATCTATTCGACGATGGTCCTAAACTCTTCGGTACATCCGAAAAAAACCCTTAACATTTTTCCACCGCATTTCAAGTTGGCCCTAAACCATTTGGTCCCTTCAACTTTGGTTGTACATAATTCCAAGATGCCCTAATCCATTGATTCTTTCAAAGACTCCTTTACGAGGTTCAAATGTATTCGAAGATGGTCCTAAACCCTTCGGTCCATCCAAAAACCCCTTAACATATTTCCACCGCATTTCAAGATGGTCCTGAACCTTTTGGTCCCTTCAACTTTGGTTCTGCAGAATTTCAAGATGCCCTAACTCATTGGTCCCTTCAAAGACTTCCAAACCAGGTTCAAATGTATTGGACGATGGCCCTAAACCCTTCGGTCCATCCGAAAAACCAGTTAACAAATTTCCACCGCATTTCAATATGGTCCTAAATCCTTTGGTCCCTTCAACTTTGGTTCTGCAGTATTTCAAGATGCCCTAACCCATTGATTCCTTCAAAGACTTCCAAACTAGGTTCAAATATATTCGACCCTTCGATCCTTTCCAAAACTTCTTTCGTGCTCGTACTTACTCTCCGGCTCCGATTGCCAAACTTTCCGGATTTCCTTTTATGAAGAACACGTTCTCTCCGGTCCATTTAAAAGTCTGCGAAAGACAAAAAAAGTATAAAACAACCCCGTCGAACATAAGGGCTTCTTCCACCGCGGCAGCGGCTTTAAAAGGGCACTCGCCTTGAACTCAGGGTAGAAAGTGAAGAGGAACGATTCTCCAGTGCCGTAGAAATGATCGCTCGCCTTCAAGATGCACGAAGTCATGGCTCCGAACACCTGCGCGGAAAAGGGCACAAAGTTAAAATTTGAACGTGAGCGACGGAACCGTGCCCATAGCGGTCAAAAACCGGGTTCTTAACGTACGTTGTTTTCCGTGTCCTGGATGATGAGTAGAACCGGACTCTCGTACTTGGCCATCCTCCTGTACATGGACTGCAGGCTGAATCCGTGTTCCGCGGCGCTGAATATCAGCGACCAGGAATAACCCTCGGCGCGAGCGGGCAAAACCTTGAAAATCTGAACAAAATCCGTACGAGATTTGAATGCGGCCGATGTTCCGATATTCGCGAACAGTTCCGAACCGTCGGAACAAATCTCGACAAAAAATCTTACGTTACCTCTTTGCGATGTTCCTCCGTCAGAATCTCGCTGTCTCCGATGAGTTCCGGCAGCTCCAAGTCGAAACTCATGTTGCTGAAGCGATTCTCCCGAATCACATCGTTCATCGAAACCACCTGCGAAGACACGAAGAGAAGGAAAAACATCTGAGAAAGGGCCCTTTAAAAAGCCGTACAGACATGTGCGACTTCCCGGGCAGCGCGACAAGGGCCTCTCGACGGATGCTCGAATAACGCTCGGCACACATTTTTAAACTTCTTTAAAAATTGGAGTAAAAGTTAGACTCGGGAGGGATTTCGGGATTTATGCATTTTGCTGTCGGATCGAGAAGTAAGGACAGGATAAGGAAAAAGGAACTAAGATTTGGGTAAAAATCTTAGGGAACACGGTCGCAATGTTTGGTGTAGGTATAAACCAACGTAGCGTTTGCTCTTCGGCCGTAGGATCGTAAAAATTTTGAAATTTTCGGCACAATCCCAGACCTTTAAGGCCCCGACTCCTGGTCTTCGAGAATCTAGTTCGGTTGTCGGGTATTTTGCGAAAAACCCGTAAAAACTTTAGTCTTTCACATGCCCCAAGATTTTCACTGCAAGCATCACATCTAAAATACTCGAGTCTTTCGGATATTACATCTATGAAACTCTGGCCCTTCAGATGAAAAATCAGGTCCTACGTACAAAAATTCACATCAGAAGCCCTAAAACATTCATTAAAACTACTGCAACTAATAAATGTGGGTCTTTCGTACAAAAATAGTCTTTAAAATGAAAAAAACATCAGGTCTTCAGAAAAAAATGAGGGTTATTTACATCAGAGGCCCTAAGATCTTCACTGAAAGCACCACAACTAAAAAAACATCAGGTGACAAAAAAACCTTTGAAACCCTCAAATTCTCCTCCAAAAAAAAGTCCATCTCCAAATTGGGACCTTAGCAGGTAATACAAAAGTGACCTTAGCCCCACACTTACGCTACAAAAGTGCCCAACGAAACAACGCGAACCACTCCCAGATGGTCCTTTACGATCCTCGTCTGCGGTTTAATGCCGAAGAGCAAACGCGTTCGAGGTTTTAAATATAGCATCGCAGAATGGAAGCCGAGCGTAAATATAGCATCGACAAATAAACACCGAAAGCCAGGGCCAAACACGAACAGCGCCACCTACAACTAAGAGTCAACAAATAACATTGTTTAACAACGTACGAGCAGAAAAATACGCGTGCGAGACACAGAAATCACATGCTGCGAAACATACGTGGAAAAAGGTGGCCGAACGCTAGCCGTTTTTGGTAAAAAGTTTATGCAAGACGTACATTTTTATAATAACATTTCCTCGAATCCAAAAGCAGATTAATTCGCAAAACCGTACAGATGCCGATTATCTATACGGACTTGTTCAAGTGAAAAACTACATATTAGATGGATCTCGGTCCTAACTTGGTACGATGGCGTAACACAACATGAAGAAAACATGGACATTTAGAAAAGTTTTGAGAAAAATTAGCATCGATCGAACCATAACTCCGGAATAATCTCCAAAAACCAAAAATTTCTCTGTGAAATTCAACATAATTCGATATTAACTTCATTAAATATGAGAATTATCGATCATTTCATTCAGAAAATTTAAAAAAAAAACCTCAATTTCATCAAATTTGTCAATGAAAAACATAAAAAATCTGCAATATCTTCATAAAATATGAGAATAATTGATCATTTTATTTAGAAAATTTAAAAAAACTCAATTTTATCAAATTTGTCAATAAAAATTAACAAAAAAATCGACAACTTGATTAAATTTGCCAGAAAAGCTCAACAGAAATCGACAATATTTTCAAAAAATGTAAAAATAGCCAAACATTTCATTCAGAAAACTCGAAAATTTGATCACATTTGTGTAAAAAATTCAAGAAAAAAGGATAATTTGGTTAAATGTCTGAAAAATTCAACAGAAATCGACAATATCTTTATAAAATATGAGATTTTCATTCACAAAATTGAGAAATCTGGACATTTTGATCCATCTATCAAAGAATAATCGACTAGCCAATACAATTTCACTTCCAAATTTCAGAAAAAATAACAATTTGATGAAAACGTCTGATAAAAACAGATCCAACTCCGTAATAAGTGTAAAAAAACTGAAAACCAGATAAAAAAACTTGATTGAAGTCAACAATTTCATAGACAAACTTTAACATTTACCAAAAACGGCCAGCGTTCGCAAAAAGTAAAAACCATGCGATAAAAAGCAAAAAAACCCAGAAAAACTAGAAAATAAGGCCACGATAATCGAGTAAAAACTACTTTGTTCACCAAGAGACAATTAAATATAGAAATTAAATTCACGGCACCTCCGATTCGGACGAAGAGCGGTTCTGATCCCTTCGCAGCTTAGCGAGCAGAATCTCGGCCTTAAATATTTTGAAGTTCTAAGGAGAGAGAGAGGTCAAAGGGCAAAAGAGAGAGAGAGAAAGAGAAGGGGTCAAGGGGTCAAAGGGTGAGAGGGGTGACGACAAGGAAGAAGAACAATGAAGAAAACAGGACAAAGAAGAAGAAGAAGTAAACTCACGAAAATTCACTCCCGAAACTCTCGAAACTAACGAAAAAACTATTCGAAAACTCGCGTTTGTTCGCCAATCGCTCGTCGAAGGGAAATGATGAAAAATACAACCTTTCGTAACAATAGAATTTTTGTCAGGAAACAAAAACAAAAAAAAACAATCTCCGGCTGTTGTTACCGAACGAAAAAAACTGGTTATGCCGCGGCTCGTTAGTTTTAACGGATGAAAAAACCTCATAAAAAACCAGTGGTTTAGACGAGGCATGTCTCGAGCGTAGGCTTTCGATTTAAAAACTCGTAATTTTTATCCTCATTATATTTTTTTGAATATTTTTGGGCCTAGGGGCTCTTATATTAGCTCAAATTGGTGCCTCCGAAGGGCCTCTCGTGGCATAATACGACTTTTTTTAGCCCAATGAAAAAACAACCAATTTGGTTAAATGTCTGAAAAACTCAACAGAAATCGATAATATTTTCAGAAAATATGAGAATAGCCAAACATTCCATTCAGAAATTGAGATAACTAGATAATTTCCATAAATTTGTGTGACAAATTCAAGAAAAATCGACAATTTGATTAAATTTATGAGAAAAATTCAAGAAAAAAAGGACAATTTGGTTAAATTTGTCTGAGAAGTTCAACAGAAAGCGACAGTATCTTCCTAAAATATGAGATTTTCATTCACAAAATTGAGAAATCCGGGCATTTTCATTCATCGATTAAAGAAAAATCGACTAGCCAATACAATTTCACTTCCAAATTTCAGAAAAAAATGGCAATTTGATGAAAGTGTCTGATAACCCTTCCTGGGTTTAATCCAAACTTGTCTAGCTGCCTTCTTGGGTTAATCAGACTGGGGCCTAGGGGCCTTCTTGGATTAATCTGGGGCTTACCTAGGGGCCTATTATTACACAATTCATAGTTAAGACATAGTTTACGAGCCCAAGTTGGTTTCATCTGGTCATTATCTAAGGGGTCCTTCTATGCTTAATGTGGTTCTGCATAGGGGCCTCTTATTTAAAAAAGGACCTTTTTAGCTTCAACCTAAGGGCATCTTTATTTAATCATTAATGTTTGGGACCCTTCTCGGCTTAAACAAACCATTGCCCACAGGGTTCACTTAGGATTTTTCTTTAATCGATGAATCAAAATGTCCATATTTCTCCATTTTGTGAATGAAAATCTCATATTTTATGAAGATATTATCGATTTCTGTTGAATTTCTCAGACATTTAACCAAATTGTCCTCTAAGTCTTTAACTAAATCATAAAATCCTTTGGGCCCTTCTCGACTTAAACAAACCATTGCCTAGGGTTCATTTTTTACTTGACCCAGCCCTTACAAAAAGTGCCTCTTTTGGTTTATTATTGTCCCGCTTACGGTCCCTTAATCTGACTCTGCCTAGGGGCCCTTCTAGATTTAGCAATGCCTAACAGAGGGATCATTTCTGGCTTAATGCCGCATTGTTTAGGGACCCTTCTAGGTGTAATCAGACCTTTAATTTAATTTGTTACCCAAAAGTCAACAAACAGGACCTAACTAGCTACTCCTTCCCTCGGTAATCAGGCCCTAATCAATGAGAACAGTGTAAACGGAGTAAGAGGGTCCCAGCTGAAGATGAATAGAAAAAAAGAGAAGATACGTAAAAGCGCAACGACAATGACGATAGGGCCAAAGGGCAGAAAGTCATCCAGAAAAAAAAGGATTTTCCAAAAAGCACATAAAAAATAATGCAGAGCGATAGAAGAGTAACGGAAAAAAGTGTAGGGCCAAAAAAAAGAACAGAACCGCCAGCAGCCATTCGAGAGGAAATACGCACCACAAAGACCACGGTAAGGTTAGTGAAACCGTCGCAACGGTCACCATCGGTCATTTATCGAACAAAAACCTTAACTGTCGCGGCAAAGCGGCTCGTAAACAAAAGTGCCCTTTCCTCAACTCACCTCCCAGTCCGCTTGGGCTTCGCCCAGCATGCCGAACTTCCTGTGCGCGGCATCGGCCATGTCCGTGGTCCTTCTCGTGACACCGTCCAGCTCCTCGTCGCTCAGCTCGTCGGAACTGATGAGCTCGAGGCCCCTGTCCTTGGGGTCGATTTCATCCATGTTGCCGTAAGCCCCAGGGGCCCATTGCTCCAGGAAATGGTAGAGCTCGTCCACCCTGCAAAAAGAAAGGAAGATACGGATAAGGGCACGAAAGGCTATAACCACACTCGAGGGTTTTTTGTAATCGAACTGCGAAGCGAGAGGTCCTTCGAGGGAGTTCTGCGTTTGGATATTGTCACCAGAATATTAACCGTTGAAACAAGAGGTCCATTATCGGAACCCGGGACAATTTGAATATTTAGACAAAACAAAAAATTTTGACCTCGAGACGAGGAAAATTCCCAAAAATCTTAGCAAATTTTTAAGAAACTTTCAAGTTCAAGTTCAAAAAGTTCAAGTTTTCAAACATTTTCAAGTAAAAAACAAAACCAAAAGTTTGAAAATTTACAGAAAATAAACATTTTTAGGGCAAAATCTGAGAGTTATTAGAAATTTTACGTAAAGTTTGAATGTTTACGCAGTTGAATTCAAGTCAACTTTTTAACACAAAAACAGACAAATTTCAGAGAATTTTTGAAGAATTACTACGTGATATAACAAAACTTTACGATCATCCAAAATAAACAGTTTTTGTGGAAAATTTTATGTGACAAACGATTTTAAACTAAAAACGAGTAAAATATCCAAAAATCCAAGAAAATTTATCACGTCAAGTTTGCAAGTTTACGCCGTTGAATCCAAGTCAACTTTTTAACATAAAAACAGACAAATTTTAGTGAATTTATGGAGAACCAACTACGTGATATGACAAAACTTTACAATGATCCA
This sequence comes from Julus scanicus, assembly GCA_034698625.1. NCBI lineage: Eukaryota > Metazoa > Arthropoda > Diplopoda > Julida > Julidae > Julus > Julus scanicus. The sequence continues at coordinate 54,687 of JAQGBW010000121.1, read as the reverse complement.
AAATGAACAGTTTTTGTTGAAAATTTTAAGTAAAACAAACTTTTTTAAACTAAAAAATGAGGAAAACATCCCAAAATTCAAGAAAATTTGTATTTAAAAAAAAAACGCGTAAAGGTTGCAAGTTTTCGGAGTTAAAACTAAGTAAATTTTTGTAACACAAAACAGAATTTTAGAGAATTTAGTGATGTGTTAAAAATTCAAACTATCGCAACAAAATTTTGTAAGCAACACGTACAAGTTTTAAACCGAAACACTACATTTTTTTTAGATAAAATGAACAAACTTTTAGCAACAAACCCGAGCATCACAAACTTAATCTTTAAAATTTCTAAGTTGTTTCTAGTTTAAAAAAAGACAAAAAAGCCCCATATTTGACCTGCTGGCCGCAAACAAGTAGACGCGTTGTGGAACAGCGGTGCACCAAAACATTTTAAAAACACCGACTCTCGGCAACCGCAAAAGTTTGAAGTTTTCGTAACGCGAGCACCACGTAATAATTAGCGAAAATTAGAAAAACCCAAAATGAAAAGTCGGTGGACCGTGAAGGTCTTTATAATTACCTGTCCTTGGGGATGCTGAACCAATACTCGCTCTTCAGCGGTTTCTTGGGTCTCCTCTCCGGTCTTCCGTTGGCCGAAGACAAGGGCGACGTCACGCCCGCGGCCTTCGTCTTCACGGGGCGCCCCATGCGCAGGCAAAGGTACAACGGCGGATCGTCGCAAGAGCGGGCGGGAACAGGAACGATTTCTTCAAAATTTTCGGAAACGATAAGATGAAAATTAGACATACTGAAATTGTACATCTTAAATTACGACCGCAAAGGGCCCGATGGCATGTGGGGCCCTCAAATTTAGATAAGTGCTGTGTTAGACACTAGTGGGAGGGCCCCAGAAGTTGCAGTTACGGCTACGGCAATAACAATAACAACAATAATAATAACAACAACAACAACAACAAGGCTACAAGACGGTACTAACCAAAGTCTTCGGGAATGGCTCCTATAACTGCACGGATCGAGCGTATTAAAAAGGGATTAAGATGGAGAAGCAAAAAAGAAACACGTTAATAAGTTCGGACACAAACCACCGTAGAGAAGAGGAACAAGTACAAGACACGAGGAAGAAGTATGGGACACGAGAAGGACATCCGAGACAACGGGAAAAACGGTCTCAACAAAGGGCTATTTACGATTTTTCCATCGACATTTTAAAAAAATTAACAGAAATTTGGCTAAACATCGACTACCGATCAACTACGTCTAATTTCCAGAGTTGGTCATCCCATATCAACAAGAAACAGGAGACTACCGGAAGGCATGGACCAGAGTTGCCGAGACAAGGGACAAGAACAAGCGGAAGAAGACCCGTTGCATCCTTGATCTTTGACCACGAGTACGAAAAATATCTACACTCACCATCGATATTCTGGAAGAGGTCCTTCTTGTCCTCCAGCGTGACCTCGCTCTTGAACTCTATCCTGATGTCCTCCCTGGAGTTGGGTTTATGACCGCCCCTGGCGGCCAAGTCATGGAGGCGGTGATCAGTTGCCGAAGAGGATGAGGATGTGCCGTCCGAGAAGCGTCTTCCGAGTGCCACGAGTGCGTTCCTCGCGTCCGCAGATGGGCCTTCGGGCGATGATACGCGGCGCTCTCCGAAGAAGACGTCCCTTCCGTCTTCGGCGATGGTCAAGGGCGTGGGCAGCGAGTAGGACATCTGCCTCTGGAACTGGGCCACGTCTTCAACGCGGGACGTGTCGATGGTGGCGTTGCGCTGAAACAGTCCCGTGGAGAAGTCCACGAGCTGCCGCGGCGAGTTCAGTATCCGCGACAGGGCAGTCGGATGGTTTGACGGTTGCTCTTGAGGATCGCCCTTGATGCCGGTCACGACCCCGGAGAGGTCCACGAGGTTCCGCGGTGCGTTCAGGATCCTCGAGAGGGTAGACGGACCCTGCGCCAGATCCAACGGAGCCGCGGTGTCCTCCAAGACTTCCGCCGCCACTTCAGCCGCGATGGGATATGACAGCCTCTTCAGGGCCTTCTGACGCGCCTTCTCGGCATTGTGCGGAGCCTCCGGATTCGAGTGCTTTCTGGTCACGACCACGTGCTGCTGCGGTTGATCCGTGGTTCTGCCGCTGTTACCACCGCCAGGCATGGACCACAACGAGTCGGGCAGGAACGGGAATTGCTGAAGGCCCTTCTTGGCCTCCTTCGGGATTGAAAAGCCACCGAAACCACCGGAACCAACATTTCCGGAACCAGAACCGCCATCCGGAAACGACACTCTGCCGTTGACGAGACCATCGCGAGGTCCTCCAGCGGCGCCAACCTTTTTCGGAGAAAACCGGTCTTGAGCTGGCGGAGTTTGAGCGGTGCAATCGGGCAACGGCGGAGTATCTGGAGCCGGCGGACATTCGTAATCCAGGTCCGAAAACCTGACGGAACCCTCGTTCCTCTTTCTGTCTCCGATTAGTCGTGTCTTCGCCGCCTGCTGTTGCTGGCGCAACCTTTCGGGATCATCGCCCGCAGCGGTCTCAGAGTCTTTGCCGCTGTCCGCGAACACCTCGGAGCCCGCGGATTTCTCGCTTCCCTTGCTGCTCCTCTCCGAGCGGCACGAGCCCACGCTGTCCGGGTCCTCATCTTCGGACAGCTCCAGGTCCGCTTTGTCCGACACCGAGCCCTTAACGGCCTGTTGGGACTCGCTTCTGCTCGGCTGTCCTGCAACGGACTCGCCGCTGACTTGGCTCTTCAGCAGGTGACTGTGCCTCGGGAAGTAGATTTCTGGTGGCGGCAGGGTCGAAGTTTGGCTGCAAAAGGGCACAACAGAGAGTGTGAGTGAAAGTGACTGCAACGGGAGGACCTTTGACACAACTTTGTCAAAGGATCAGAGGTCCTAACATAGATAAGGTACTCACACGGGTGCGTGCCTGACTTTCATGTGCGCAATGTCCGTGTAGAGAGCGGCGTTGGCCACGTTCTGCAAGGGGGCGCTGACGTGATACTTGTCGATTCCGCGTTCCGACACCAGCGTCTCCATGACGCTCGGCTCGAACATGGCCGCGTTCGGAGTCACCAAGAGAACGCCGCTTACGACTCCCTGTACGGAAAAGAAAACAACAACAACAAAAAAAACCGTTAAGTCACCGCGAAAGCAGTCACAAAAACTCTCTCGATGGATTATGTCTACGTCACCTGTCCGTCCGTGATATGCTTGACGCCGTTGATTTTCAGGAACCTTTCCATGCACTCCTGATCCAGCTTCTGCTCCTCCTCCTTCGACAAGATCTTGATGTTCGCGCGATGCGGCGGTGAAGGCGAATCGCAGATCCGTTCGGCACGACCGGGTTTAGGGCTGCTCTGCGCAATGTCCGAAGGCGGCGACTCCTGCGGGAGAAAAACACACGATCTGGCTCAATCTGGTGAATAAAATAAAATTACCTAAAGTTCTATTCTGTATTGGGACCAAATCTAGCAGGAGTCGGGACACTTTATTATTAACCCAAGACTGCCAAAAGTTAGGTCCTTAGATTACCGCCATTATATCGCAGCATCACTGGCGTGAGTAAATTTTTTGGGGCCAGCATCAAAATTTAGTCTGGGGCCCATTAACAGCTGCGAGGGCTCGCGTACATTCTCCGCAGTAATGAATATCAGTTGGTTGTATTAAACGTAAACGACAAGGGACCCAAAGCCCTTATTTTTTCCCTCGCGGATAAATTTCTAAAGTGCCAGCACAAGTGCAAAAATCCATTCGACATCGAACTCGTTTATAGCTGCGCGACATCGAAAACACAAAAAAAAAATAAGACGCGTTATTTGGCCGGATCCCAATTCCGCCATTACCGGACTTAATTGCGCTCAAAGTGATTGATCCCGCTCGAATAGGGCACTTTAGAGTCCCAAATGCCCGTGTGGAAACACGTATCGGAGCGACTATAAATCCGGCGAAGCGTGAATCGAGAGGAAAACACAATTGATCGGAAGATGCGAGTGAGAGAGAGGGTCCCTCGGGTGGTGGAAACGGTCTCTCGGGCAGAAGAAAGGTGATGAGGGTTGGGTGGACTAGCGAAAGGGCCCCTACCAATAACAAATTGCTCGCTGCGAGAACAGTTTTAGTGAAAAACGTTCAAGGCTAAAATTTAAATAAAAAAACAGTTTGGATATTGAAATTTATCATCAAAGTATTCATAAAATTTCTACCGAAAAAACTAATCTAAGCCAATATCTGAACATTCGCGGCACGCTCCAAGATCCTTTGCGGCAAACCTACGGAAAATGCATTTACATGTTGCGATTAAGAAGATGTAAATTTACCAATTTGTGGTTTCCCTGTTGCTGAAGCTGATCTTTTGTGGGTGAAGAAGATTGTCTAACGGGAACATTTTCGGCATCGTCCACACTTTTCTCGGGAACGAAAATGACCTGAAAAAAATCGAAAATTATTTATTAAAAATAAGAAATAGAATTTTTGATATAAACTAAACGTGTTTTTAAACTCGCCTTTCCGGGGCAAATGAGTCGACTGACGAGTCTGTTGATTTTGGCCAACTCCGAAGGCGTTGTCTCGAACCTCGCCGCTATGCTCGTCAACGTGTCGTTTTTGTCAACCTGTAGAGAAAATAATGAAAAATTGGATATAAAATATTAGTGGAAATGTGTTATAGCTGACTACATTCAATTATTTAATTAGTAGATGCAATAATACAGTTTAAACATAAATTCTGAAACAATTTCACATCCTTTCCAACAACAGTTTCTCAAATTTGAAATTTTCAGGCAAATTTCGTGAACACCGAGTTGTTGGAATCGTTAAACTTATAGGCTCTCACTTTTTAGATGGTTTAAGTGATATTCAAAAGACCTTGCTTTTGGTCTTTTCAAGTGAAAAAAAAGTGATTTTGGGACAGTTACGAACAAAACGATTTCCACTAGGGTTAACAAAGATGTCCAAAGAAATTGTGGATTTGCCACTGGATTAGCTTCCAATTAAGCGTTAAAAACAAAAGCAGCTAAAAGATAAAAGATCTTAACGAAGTACAGATGCTTCTAATGGAGCAGAAGGAAAACAACGGACGAAATATAGCGAAAACTAAAACTAAGTTCTTCATAATCTGACAAGTCTTATCTTCCCACACAACAACACCGCATAAATGACGGGTCATTTTGTAATCGATTAACGACTAACGATACGTTATCTTGATTAACGACTACCTGGCTTCAAATATTTCAGGTGACCAAGAGGTGATTTCAGAAGTAAAATACGTGAGGAAAAAATATATAACAATTCGATTCAAAGAATGCGGCCATTTTTAAGAAATTCGAACTTCGGGAACTTTTGGAATTCCTCGTTCCACGGTTGCCATGCCACCATTATACTCTCGTTCCGATCCACACGATCCATGCAGATAACGATGAACATTTCAACGTAAGTGATTACAAAAACACTCAAAAACTGGTAAAAATAAATTTCTAACACGAAAAAAATTCTACAAAAATAACTAAAAATAAATCAACAAAAAAAAAACATTTAAAAAAACGAAAAGCAACAAAAATAGTTCGAAATCGAACTCGGGCACGCGCTACTTGATTACTCTCGTGCCCGAAGCATCAGAACGTAACCATGGCAACGCTCGCGTTTTCGAACAAGATGGCCGCCTTCTATCAAGAACATTCGATATGTAATATAAAAAAGCTGAAATTTTAGTATTTAAAATCCGAATTTTGTATGAAAACACGATAAAAAAGCAGATATCTTAACCGTATTCTCTGCAAAATCGAAAACTATGATTTTGTGAAGACCAAAAAGCGAGTAAGTTCAATCAAAATCTGTGTTTTTTGCATAATGGAACAAACAAAAAATGCACACACAAAAAAATGTAAAAAAACAACCCTCAGAACAGGGTTATAAATCTAAAATAACGCAATGAAACAATAAAAAATAGTAATTTCACGCTCTTAATTAACATTCAGACGTTTACCTGGGCAATAAATTAAAAAGCTGCCACGCGGAGGAAGATAAAAAAAGCTACTAAACTGCGTTAGGCATAAAATGCATATAGCTTTAGCAATAACAATATAATAATCTCTGGCTTCTCCTTTTATTATTATTACGCACGTCGATCCAGAGTGCAATAATACGCCATTCATTTAATTAGCATGAAAATAAGCGGGGAGAAATTACGACTTCTCGATGAATATATTATAATAAACGAAAACCTCGCACGCTGCATGCAGTACACACATATACAGTGGAAACCTCGGCTTACGAACTCAATCAGTTCCTTGACCCTGTTCGTGATCCGAATCCATTTTTTCCCATTGCAATTCATGTAAATCCAAAGACAACTTTTAGACAAATTTAAAGGTTTTCGAAGAAAGTTAAAGAAAGCTTTCAAAAAATTTTCTGGAAACGTACGTTCAAGAAAATTTAGAAAACGTTTTTTAAAAATTTAATACAAATTGTACATAAATTTCAGGAAAACTTAAAAGAACAAAATTTCTAAAAAGAATCTCAATGACATTTCTGGGAATTTAGCAGTAATTTTTCAAAACTGAAAAACAATGTTTTCAAACGTTCTTTCATGTCCATCATCATCCTTATCACCATTTTTTTATGAAAGACATTGAACCATACGACGGGTGTTGAAGTTAGGGCATATTTCAGAGAAAAGGGGCACATTTTGGAACGTCTTCTGTGAAAAACATTTCATTTATTTTTTTCCAGAAATCCATCAGCAAGATTTCCAGAAAAGTTGGACCGCAGAGAAGAAAAAACACGCCCGAAGAGAGCGAAAAAAAATCAATGAATGTGGGGGGAGGATAGGCAAAGGGCACTTGGGGAAACGACCTAATTCCCAGGAAGAAAAAGAAATGTAGCGAGAGGAAGTGATCGCTGACAAGGGGCTTAATAAAGAACGCTGTCGAAGAAAACAACATCCGCGATGAGATTACCAGAGACACCGGAGGAAGGATGTTGGGGCTTTTAAGAGAACTAAAAAAAAGAAGGGATAAAAAAACGACGTAATTGAAAGAAAGGAATGACGAAGATGGACACCCATCACTTCATCGGGCCGAAGAGACAAGATGCCCATTAGACATTGCGTTGGCGGTGAAGCCTTTCGGTGCAAAGTAGGTCAAAGCCACAGAGACTTTTAAGGATTGTCGAAAGAGTCTAAAGGTCCCTTGTGGATACAACAAGGAACCCTGCTCCAGGAGCCCCACAGGGAGCTGAACCCAAAAGCCCTACAGATACATCGAGTGACTGTGCAAGGAACCTTGCCGGTACAACAAGGAACCTTATTGATACAAGAAGGAACCAAGCCGGTACATCAAGGAACCCTAGAAGGAACCATATTGATACAAAAAGGAACCATGCCGGTCAGCCTGATGCCGGTACATTAAAGAACCCTATAAGGCGCCCTACTACTTACAAGGAAACCTTATCGATACAAGACGGAAACCATGCCGATACATCAAGGAACCAAGGCCCTAGAAAGAACTTTACTGCTTACAAGGAACCATATTGATACAAGAAGGAACCATGCCGGTCAGCCTGATACCAGTACATTGAAGGTCCTAGAAGGAACCCCAGAAGGAACCCTACTACTTACAAGGAACCATATTGATACAAGAAGGAACCATGCCGGTACATTAAGGAACCCTAGAAGGCCCTAGAAGGAACCTTACTGCATACAAGGAACCATGCCGGTACATTAAGGAACCCTACAGAATACCGATACAAGATGGAACCCTACCGGACAAAAGAAGGAACCTCACAAGGAACCCTACTGACACCAGCGATGCCACCGCATTTAAAAGCACCTCGATCTAAAGCTTTCCGGAACATATCCGAGAGCGGTCATCGCGGTTAAAAGGCGTGAAGTGCCCTCGACACTGCGGATCAAAGACCTCTCTCCATCTGCCAGAAAGCAAAAAAACGCGCAACGGTGCCGCGGCATTGCTACGGCAAGGCACCCGGCATGGAAGTAACGAGGGAGAAAAATAACCACCCCAACATCTGGAAGGTCCCAACGGGAGAGAAAAAAAACTAGGTTAAGGATACGGAGTTAGCTTCCGCAAAGGTAAACAGTTGCTCTTAATTCGTAGGGCACTCCTTAGAACTGACAAGAAAATCAATAGCGAGGAGCCTTGGCGGTCGTTGGAAGGTGCCATTTCGGAAGGGAAAACTTGCCGCTTCTGAATGCGTCAGTTGCCGCGACACCACTGCCATCACCGTTTGTCATCCGTTGGAACCGGAGAAGGGGGATGAAGAGGAGGTGGAGTGGGGCCTTCGTCGATAAAGAGGGACCCAGAGACGGACAAGTCATTGTTATCGTTACGAGCGAGTGCGCCATATTCGTACATCTTCGCGGGTAGTACGACACGACCCCTCCGGATTTTCATTGTTAATACATCTACGTTACGGATATAAATCCACGGATACGATACAGGTCTGAAAGCGCAAATCGTGCCACAGGCCCGTTTTAAGAATGGACTTTGTGAACGAGGAAACAATAAGGATCATTAATCTTCGGGCAGGGTCATCAACGTCTTGGCGGTAGCCGAAGAGAGCTTTTAGGGCTCCTAAACACAACCTTCACAAAGAATACAAACTGAAAAAGCGATGCATAGCAGGTATCGGGCACTATCTTGCTTCAAATGGCCCTTAGCCGGAAACCAAGATGAAAGCCGAAGAGACCTAGGCGATACCCCTGAAGAACCGCAAGACCATAGACGGTCTTGGATGCCATCTTGCTTCCAATGACGAAAACCAAGATGGAAGCCGAAGAGCCCTGGGCAATACTTCTGAAGAACCTTAAGAGCATATTCTTGGCCACCATCTTGCTTCCGATGCCCTAGGCGACACCCCTGAAGAACCGCAAGACCATAGCAGGTCTTGGCCACCATCTTGCTTCCAATGCCCTAAACCAAGATGGAAGTCAAAGAGCCCTAGGCGACACCCCTGAAGAACCGCAAGACCATAGCAGGTCTTGGCCACCATCTTGCTTCCAATGCCCTAAAAAAAGATGGAAGCCAAAACGCCCTAGACGACACCCCTGAAGAACCGCAAGACCATAGCCGGTCTTGGCCACCATCTTGCCTCCAATGCCCTAAACCAAGATGGAAGCCGAAGAGCCCTAAGCGATACCACTGAAGAACCGCAAGAGCATAGAAGGTCCTGGATGATATCTTGCTTTCAATGCCCTTAGGCCCTAAACCAAGATAATCTCAGGGTACAACATCCCACGACTCGTATAAAAATGGACTTTAGGTCCCAGAGAACCATTTCTTACCGTGTAGGCAAAAGTTCCTTCGGGCTGCGTGATGTTCCTCACCGGGGCCTTCCGTATCTTCTCACCCGTGGACTGGCAAGGGCGCATGCTGTCAAAGGACCCTAAAAACAAACAAACGACACGATTAGTTACGAGTTTACATTTTAGGGCCCGAACAAGAACAACTCCAACGGGCCCGAAGCAACGGCAGCCGCAGAAGCCCGTTAACCTTAATTGGGGTTTTTAAAGGACACTTTTGAAGTTTATGCCCTTAGTTGGAAGAAATCAATTTATGCCTGCGGTTGAGACCTTACGTATCCATTCATCGGGCATATATGGACCTTATTTAGAATATAAATGACCATATATGGAACATGAAATGTGGATGGGCCCAATTTATTCCATGAATAGCCAGGTCATTAGCGAGCCGAGGTTTTGAATGGCCCTTGGAAGTATTGATTCTCGTTTCCATATTTTCAAGGGCCTGACTCGCTGCCAAAGGCCCTTGGCTTGATATGGTTCACGCGGGAATCATTAAATATGGCCAGATGTAAATTACCGCGGTTTCGGAGCCTGAGACTGGCGTTAATTCCTGCAGAAACCATTTATCACCGGCATCTGGCAGGGACCAAATTAGTATCGTATCGATTTGGCACAAAAGAGAACAGCCGCAAACAACCCCCGCAAACTGAATCCAGTTGCCGTTCCGGAAGAGGCCAATTGCTCTTATTACGGCAGGCAACAGACCATCCATCCGGCCAGTGAGCTTTAACGGATGGAAAAAAGATTTAAAGAGGACACGGTGGAGCGCAAATGGGCACATTGCAGACTTCGGGTCCTTGATTGATTTTGTCGATAACCCGGAACGGCGCTGTGTCATATAGATGTTTTTCTAAAATCAACTGGGACCTTCAGTAAGGGCCAACTTTGAAGGGCTCCTCTAGAAGCAGGTTCTGGAATCATAGCGGACAGTAGAAACAATCAGCAAGGAAAATTCAGGGAAATTTGGGACCTTTGCTAGATTCGTTTTCACATAGGGCCCTTGGTAGACTTCAACTGTACACAAGGCCCTAACACTTGGACAACTTAAGGTGTTCCAGAAGCGGGTTCTGGAACCATCGCAGACAACAAAGCAACCAATGGGAATCGACAAGAAATTTTCAAAATTTGCAATAAGGGCCCTTGGCAGACATTCTTTTTTACAAAAGGACCCATCCCTTTCCTCCTGTATTGGATAACTTAAGGTGTTCCTCCAGAACCGGGTTCTGGAATCATAGTGGACAACAATATAACCAACGGGAATCTACAAGAAAATTTTAAAATTCAACAATAGGGGCCCTTGGCAGACTTTCTTTTTTACAAAAGGTCTTACCCATTTTCTCCTGTAATGGACAACTTAAGGCGTTCCTACAGGACCGGGTTCTGGAATCATAGCGGACAACAATATAAACAACGGGAATCTACGAGAAAATTTCAAAATTCAACAATAAGGGCCCTTGGCAGACTTTCTTTTTACAAAAGGCCCTAGCCCTTTCCTCCTGCAATGGACAACTTAAGGTGTTCCTCCAGAACCAGGTTCTGGAATCATAGCGGACAACAATACGATCAACAATGATCTTTGAGAAAATTTCAAAATTCATGATAGGGGCCCTTGGCAGACTTTCTATTCACACAAGGCCCTGTCCTTCAGTAGTGGCTAACTTAAGGAGTTCCTTTAGAACAAAGGTCCTTTCAACTCCGGATCCAAAGGCAACAACGGATAATTGAACCAAACGTTTGCGTGATGAAATTTCACAAAGAGCAGAAGTCCCGCAAGAGCAGAAAAAAAAAGCCATCCGTGGACAAAAGACGGAAATGGAAAAAAATGTTTAGGGGCTTCTTCGTAAACGCGTGTTCCGTTTACGTTTCCGTTTCCTGGAATCCGGCATTCGTTCCCGCTGCCAGACTCGATAAGACAACTGTCGATGAAACAGTTTTCGGAGAGAGAAAGTAAGCGTAGATCGTAATAAGGGCAACGCGATGGCGTCGGAGTGGAAAATCAATTCCATCGGAACACGATGACACGACGGTGGCGCCACTGAACCCGCAAGTCGCTTTACATTACGGATCCGTGTCGCTTATCGGATACAATTTACGTACGACTTATTTTTATTTATGTTATCCTTAAGAGGAAAAGAACATCTCGCTGGAATGTCACGCATCGACCATCGGGTCCATGTCTTCAGAGTCCTTAAAGGGCATCCGGAACTCCGGCACGCGGAGACCTTGTCACATCGGATTTATCGGTTGTAGGGCAATGAAACTCGGTGACAGCTAAGGTCCTCGAATATCTAAAGACCGTGAAGCGTTAGCGTAACATACCGTTCGCAGGTGTCAGCGCCATCTAAGGACCGTGAACCATAACGTAACAATGGTCGCACGTATCAGCGACATCCATGGGCCGCTGTCCATTTTATATTAACTCTCGTGAGTTACTCTCTACGGCTACTCTCAGATGATTGTTCATTTAATATTCACTTTCGTGAGTTATTCGCGATGGCTACTCTCAGATGGTTGTCCATTTCATATTCACTCGCGCGAGTTACTCTCGATGGCTACTCTCAGATGGTTGTCCATTTTATATAACCTCTCGTGAGTTATTCCCGATGGCTACTCTCAGATCATGGTTGTCCATTTCATATTGACTCTCGATGGTTACTCTCAGATCATTGTTGTCAATATCATATTAACTCTCGTTAGTTTCTCTTGAAGTCTGCTATCAGATGATTGTTCATTTCATATTAACTCTCGATGGCTACTCTCAGATGGTTGTCAAATTTAACTCTCGTGAGTTACTCTCGATGTCTACTATCAGATGGTTGTCCATTTGAGCAACCACAGAAAATATATTAGATGTCGTCATGTTAATGTGGAAATGTGCTCTCGATAGCTGCTCTCAAAATTCGCATTCTGCGAGCTGCTCTCAGAGAGGTCAGTGCTTACGTGTCCACTAGCGATGCAATTCAAACGAGAGTGCTCTTAAATAGTAGCAAACGCGCTACTCTCAGAAGTGTGTCCATGGATCGGTGAGCGCTGCTATCGAGAGCATCTCGAGAGTTTCTCTCACGTTGAAACGCACCTTTATACAGGGAGAAAGTTTACATCGAGCGTAGCCATGGAGATCTCGGCGAGACCGCAAATTCAACAAGTACTCTTCAGCTCTCGAGGACACTTCTGAAAATGTCCGAAATTCCCAGCGTCGTGTTACGAGCTCTCGAGAGTACGTCCGAGTATTCCTCGATGGCCGCCAGAGTGACCAAAGGGCCGATTTGTTGTTACGAGACAAACAACAACAGCTAAACGAGGTGAATGAGGAAAATCGTGACCGCTCTGAATAAATAAAAAGCAAAAAAAACGTAAAATTTTAAAAAAAAAGAGGATCTCGAGAGTAAAAACAAAGGCGAAAAACAACATAAAAGACCACTTCAAAGAAAGGGCGGGGAAAAAAAAAAAGGGGAAAACCCAACCAAGGTATCAATTTGTCTGTTAAATTGAATACTCTCAGACATGCCCTTTGGCAAAGATATTGAGGAAAACCCACACGTCCATTTCACAAGATCCTGGAAGGGAGGCTACGAGAACCGGTTTCCGTATACGTGGAGAGTTCTTTCGGATGAGGGTCCATTGCTCTCTGGAGGAGTACGGCAATCTTTTAGGTCCTTCAAAGATTTCTTGTCACGTCTGCGCCTTAAAGACTCATCGGAGGAGTATAGTACCTTGTAGGTCCCTAGTAAACACCACTTGCATTCTGCTCAGTAACTTTAGGTCCTTCATGGATTTCCTCGCTCTCTGCACGTTAAAGACACTTCAGAGGACTATAACAACCTTACGTCCTTTACGGATTTCCCTGCTTTTGGCACGCTAAAGACCCCGCTGATGTCCACAGCACCTTGTGGGTCCATTGTAGATCCCATCACTCTCTGCACGTTAAAGACTCCTCACAGAACTATAATGTCTTTAGGTCCTTTACTGATTCCCTCGCTCTCGGCACATTAATGCCCGATTCCCACTTGACCAAAACCGAGAAGTTAGGGTCTGAGCATGCGCACTTCGACGTTTCATTTTTCGGTCGAACTTAAGCCCCTCCCAAATTCACGCCCATTTGGAAGCTCGGCTAGTTGAGCTTTTTCCAGCAGTCCGACCGAGGCACACTTTTAGCAAAAGCGCCGTTGTTGCCGACAGCCAGAGCTTCGGCCAAGATTCTGACGTCACGTCGGTTCTCGGTTCGGCCAAGTGGGAACCGGTCACCAGTTTTCGGCAACCGAGATTTTGACGTTAGCAGCGTTGGTCCTCGGTTCTCGGTTAAGTGGGAATACGGCATTGAGACCACGAGGATGACCGCAGCACCGTGTAGGTTCTCAGTAGATTCTCTCGCTCTCCTCACGTTATGGACACTTCAGAGGACTAAAATACTTAGGTCCATTACGGATTTTCCTCGCACTCGGCACGCTAAAGACCCCGCTGAGGACCACAGCACCGTGTGGGTCCTCAGTAGATCCTCTCGCTCTCCTCGCGTTAAAGACTCCTCACGGTACTATAATATCCTTAGGTCCTTTACTGATTCCCTCGCTCTCCTCACGTTAAAGACACTTCAGAGGACTACAAGAACCTTGGGTCCTTCATGGATTTTCCTCGTTCTCGGCACGCTAAAAACCCCGCGGATGACCGCAGCGCCGTGTAGGTCCTTAGATCCTCTCGCTCTCTGCACGTTAAAGACACTTCAGATGACTATAAAATCCTTAGGTCCTTTACGGATTCCCTCGCTCTCTGCACGTTAAAGACACCTCAAGGGACTATAACAATCTTAGGTCCTTTACGGATTTTCCTCGCTCTCGGCACGCTAAAGACCACGAGGATGACCACAGCGCCGTGCAGGTCCTCAGTAGATCGCATCGCTCTCGGCACGTTAAAGACATCTCAGAAGACAATATTAACCTTAGGTCCTTTACTGATTCCCCCGCCCTCGGCACGCTAAAGACTCCGAGGAAGACCAAAGTGCCTCGCGGTACCTTCCGGTTCCCTGCGGACAGTTCCAGAAAGGCACGAGGGATGAAAGACACGCGCGAGACTACTCACCGGGCGGTGTTTTGGCGAGTCCTCCCGATGTGGAGTCCGCGGAGGCCATGGTGTTGCACTCCTCCACCGATCGGGACTTTGACGGGATTTCCCACTCTACGGGGTTGATGTAACCATGGCTGTCAGCGGACGGCGTCTTCGACTTGTTCCTGCGGTGGAGAGAAAAAAAGAGAAAAAATCGATTGAGAAATTAGCCAGAAAAATCCATATTTCCCGGCCTCGACGAACGACCCGTATTTTCCGTTAAGACAATCGGAGGGCAAAGAAACAATGCTTCTTAAAGAAGAAAACCTTCTGGATGTCTTCCAGAAACTGAAAACGAGGAAGAATAACCGATCGATTCGGGTCTTTTCTGGAAATGCGTCCGCAAATCGCTACGGTGTTGTTGTCGTGAGACGCTTGCCGAAAGGTCCTTGGAAGACGACGAGGACATTGATGTCTCGGCACAAATGCACAGCGGTTAGTAACCGTTAGTCAATGCGCGAACAACCCGATGAACCGACAATGCAAAATATCAACAACAAGATGACTATGATGTCAACGGATTTCAAATTTCTATATTTTACAAAAGGTTCTGAAATCCACAAAGAGTTCTAAATTTCACAAAAATTTCTGAATTTCACAAAGAGTTCTAAATTTCACAGAAGGTTCTGAATTTCACAAAAGGTTCTAAACTTAACAGAAGGTTCAGAATCTCACAGAAGGTTCTAAATTTCACAGGTTTTAAATTTCGCAGAAGGTTTTAAATTTCACAGAAGGTTCCATATTTCAAATAAGATTTTGAATTTTACAAAAGGTTTTAAAACCTTTTGTTCACAAAAGGTTCACAAAATATTACGTATTTCGCAATAGGTTCTGAACTTTATAAAATATTTCATGTTTCACAAAAGGTTCTAAATTTTACAAAAGGTTCTAAATTTCACAAAGAGTTCCAAATTGTACAGAGTTCCAAATTTCACAAATAGTTCTGAATTTCACAAAAGGTTCTGAATTTCACAAAAGGTTCTGAATTTTTCAAAAAGTTCTAAATTTCACAGAAGGTTCTAAATTTCACAGGTTTTAAATTTCGCAGAAGGTTCTAAATTTCACAGAAGGTTCCATATTTCACATAAGATTTTGAATTTTACAAAAGGTTTTAAAGTTCACAAAATATTACATATTTCACAATAGGTTCTGAACTTTATAAAATATTTCATGTTTCACAAAAGGTTCTAAATTTTATAAATTTAAAAAAGTTCTACATTTCACAAAAATTTCCATATTTTACAAAAGGTTTATATTTCACAGAGGGTTCATAATTTCACAACATTTTATTACAAAAGGTTCTAAATTTCACAAACCATGCAGTTTCATAGTTTACATGCAACAGGCACTAAATTTCACAAAAGATTTCTACAAATTGTATCTAAAAAGCTTCAAAACCAACTAAAACTTCCTTGTTGATAAGTTATGATTAAAAACTTCTCCTATTGTTTAAATTTTACATTCTTCATCAAATGAACCCACTGAAACTTTTTGTTAAAAACATGCCGAACAAAAAAAATGAAAAGGTTAATGAACCTGAGATCTGGATTAATTAATTAGCACTTGGCAAATACTTGATTATATTCACATACAGGTGTTAAATTTCGATGTTTCATATTAATTCCAGTCATTGTTTTCACATTTATGTCAATTAATCTAAAAGAACAATGGCACAGGTGTAATATAATCATACTAGGCAATACTATATTTATTCACCCTACATATCCAACCAATTTGACTAATGTAGGTTTTATTCCACTTTAGTTATAGCCCAATTAACTTAAGCCTTTTTTAAATTTTAAGCCTTTTTACACAAATAAACTAGACTAAATCCTCACCCAAAAACCAAAACTAGGTGCAATCTATTAAGAATCAATTATGACATTATTTGTGTGATATCATCACAATCACATCATCATCATGTTTAGTCTCGTCATGTGGCCTTGTTTTAATGATATCATGTCACTATCAGGTCGTGTTACACATAATGCAGATACCAATAACAGAAATTAAACCAACATTGATCATTTATGGACTATTTATTAAAAACATCTTCACAAAGTCCAATAAATAAATTATTTAAATTGCATGGCCATTGCCAAATATTTGTCAAATTTTATACAGTTCATATATGCCAAAAAAGTGTATTTTTGGATTAAAATGCCCCAAAAACTATATACTGTTTCTTCAATGGTTTTTTTCCCTGACCTTTGACCCTGTGTTTAACCCCTTGCAACTGATTCTAGTTTACCATTTTTGGTAGGTATGACCATTGTCAATTACTTAATGGACCTTTAAATTTTCATTAATTTCTAAGGACTTACAATCATTACAAAAGTCAACGAAATTTCCCTTAAAATCACTGTAATTTCACTTTGACCCTCTGCCTTAACCGCTTGCAATTGATTCTAGTACACCATTTTTGATGAGTTTCCCCATTGCCAATTACTTAATCGAACGTTTTATTTTCATTAATTTCTAAGGACTTATAATCATAAAAAAATCCACCCTTAAAATCACTGGGTTTTTTCCATGACCTTTGACCCTCTGCTTTAACCCCTTGCCATTGATTCTAGTACACCATTTCCGGTGGGTTTCACCATTGCCAATTAATCAACCTTTAAATTTGCATTCGCTTCCAAGGATTTAATCACCTTAAAAAAGCCACTGCATGAAAGTCATTGAAAATGTCAGTTTTTTTCCACTGACCTTTGACCCTCTGTTTTAACCCCTTGCAATTGATTCTGCATGGTACACTATTTTTGGTGGATTTCACCATTGTCAATTACTTAATCGACCTTTAAAAATTCTCATCAATTTTTAAGGACATGTAACCACCTTTAAGAAGCCAACGAAAATGCCCAAAAAATCACTATTTTCAGTTTATTCACTGCACTTTGACCCTCCCTTTTTAAAAAAATGTATATTTTTGGACATATTGGACATGACCCAACAACATGAAATCATGGTCACTGTCAATTTAAACATTGGACTGTATTGATTTTATCTGCAAAAAGTAACGATTTGATGACATTTGACCTCTTGTGAAGGCAAAAATTCATGTATTTTTGCACACGTATTTTAAGAACATGTTGTCAGGGAAGATTTTATTTTTGTGTATACGAGTGAAATTTTAGTTTACAAAATTGCCTGATACGAATTGTATTAAAAGCAAAACTTCCGCATCCAGGTCAAGCATATGAAATAACAAAAAAAGTTCAAAATCCAAATCAACAACTTTATCTGAATCAGTTCTGATCTGAGTATTATAATAAGAGGGAGAGAAAAAGGTGGCCGAGGTACCTGTCTGTGCCGCACACTTGTGCCACAAAAACATCATATCGTATCATTGACAAATGTAGACTTCAATTATAAACTCTTGAACCTTATAACAATGATTTATAGCAGGACATTTGTCTTTAAATAAAATGTCAGACACTTTTGTAAGTGAAAATTAATAACAGGGTTCCCCCACAAATAAAATATTCAACTTTCCTCACTTTTCCAGGTTTTAAAAAAAAATTTCCTGAACAGCTCAAACTACAGAAAACTTGCATTTTTTTTGCTGACTTTTCCAGGTCTTTCCAACTTCCCATATACTATTCCAGGTTTTCCAGGTCTGGGGGAACCCTGAATGAATTTTAGGAAATTTCCGATTTTCGCATCGAAATCGTCAGTTTTTCTTCCCAATTTTTCAAGGTTTTCTCCCAAATTTTTAAAGTGATAAAAGTGTTACTTACGTCGTCGCCGTCGTCGTGGGAATCAGGTAAGGTCTCCCTCCTTTCAAGGGATTAGATCCCTGCGAGCCCCTCCTGCGCCTAAAAAACAACAAAAACACAAATCAGTGAAATGAAAAAACTAACCATGAAATGAGTCGAATAAATGCATTAAGCAATCCATAGAGACACGAAGGGGTAAAGGTCGAAATTAGCAAACAGTAAACATTTCCCGGAATAAACTCAAGCTTCCAATATGGCAAACATTTCCGAAATGAACCCCATAAGAACTAAAAGAATTAATTACACTGTATATGGCCTCTTAAGACCAAAAACATCAAAAATGGCTATCACGACCTAAAATATTCCAACATGTCTTCTATAAGGCCTTAAACATTTCCAAAATGGACTCTTAAGACCAAAATTACCTACTTAAAACCTAAAACATTGCCAACATACTAGCTTTCAAGTCATACAATATTTTGAAAATGGCCTCTTAGATCTAAAACACTTTCAATATTGCCTCTAGGACCTTAAACATGTTCCAATATGGACCATATGAGATTTAAAGGAATTCTAATACGGCCTCTTAAGACCTTAAACATTTCCAATATGTCCTCCAAAACCTATAACATTTTCAATACAACTCCATAATACCTAAAAACATTGCCAATATGGCTTTCGAGACCCACAATATTTCCAATATGACCTCTTAGACTTTAGACATTTTCAATATGACTTCTAAGACCTTAAACAGCTCCAATATGTCCCCCAAGACCAAAAACATTGCCAATATAACCCCACAATATTTAACACATTGCCAATATAGCCTCCCAGCCCTACAATATTTTCAAAATGGCCTCTAAGACCTTAAACAGTTCCGATATAGACCATATATATAAGACCTAAAGGAATCCCAATATGGCTTCTAATACTTTAAATATTTCCAATATGTCCCCCAAGACCAAAAACATTGCCAATATAGCCCCATAATACTTAAAACATTGCTAATATTGTATCCAGCCCCACAATATTTCCAATATGTCCTTCAAAACCTGCAAAACATTTCCTGTATGTGCCCTAAAAACTTACAAATATATCCAATATAGCCCGAAGAACTTAAACATTTAATAAAATACAGACCCAAAAAGACCTATGATACATTTCCAACAGACCGATACCACAATCGCCTCTTCGTCTTATATTTTGCACTTCAATTTCATGATCGATTTAAACACCCGAGGAGCGAATCTCACACCCACATACCTTATAAATAAATCTAAAAAAATTTCATCAAAACTTTACTTTAAACACAGCTTTCAACGGGCAAACATGGCGTCGTTCGAATCGCCGCCGAAGCGTTCCAATATCTCGCGAGATTCCGAACGCCGGCACGCGCTCGTCACGCGCCGTCGTTCCATTTTCCCCCCGTTCCATTCAACGCGTTCCATTTATACGAGATAATTTATCCAAAATGGGGAGTCCAAAAAAAAGCTCATTTTTCACGTCGATAAAAAATTTGGTGCGTTTTTACCTGTGAATGCCGTCCTTGAAGATCTTGGCAAGTTTTTTCCTATGCGAGATCGGCGTATTGGGCGCCGAAGCCACTTCCCTGGGCGCCACATTCACCATTTCCAAGCATTCGTAAGTACGTTCCAAATCGGCGGCGGCCATGTTTCAGGCTTAGATTTTTCACTACACAACAACTCTTTTAAATCGCGATCAAACAGCGGCATTCAAACAACACAAATATAACAAACCGCATGAACACACTCGCTTCAAAATTGTACACGACTGAAAGTTAACAACACTATACGATTAAACGACTGATAAATGTATAATCGATCGAGGCGACACCCCCTCTTCCTATAAATGCAAACGCTTATCCCGTGGGCTTCCGAGTTGCCAACAAAAAATCAAAAAGTAGGATATGGAAAACAAGAGAGAGACTTCGCTTATCTCTACACACACGAGCGAAATTAGTTGTGAAAACTCAGACCGTCGACGTTTCAAAAAATAAAACGTTATCTCGAGTGAGAAATACAAAGGCGAACGGGACTGGACCGGCTCAGGTACAACAATAATAACACGCAAACGTGGTTTAAGTCATCCTTATTATCATTTGCATCACAACTTGCAAAACAGGATGAGTTATAGTCATGTGAACACGTATATATACATTGTACACAAATACACTGTCTAGTTAACGAATAGTTGCAGAAAGGATTAACTACACACCTGGTTAGAGAGAAACTTAATGGGTGGCTATAGATACTTATATTGTTTGCACTGCTGCATAAAATTACATTTAGTGGATTTTATGTGGTTACAGAATGTTAGTGGGTGGTGAATCATGTGTCGATTCCGTGGTCCGATTAATAAGTGGTTGCAAGAGGTATGTGGGTGAATCTTGAGTGGTTAGAGGAAGGTTTTGTGTGGATCCTGACTTCATGCGTGGTTACAGAAAGTTAGTGTGCGGATCCTGTGGTTAGATTAATGGGTGGTGGCAAGAGGTTTGTGGGTTAATCTTGAGTGGTTAGAGGAAGGTTTTGTGTGGATCCTGACTTCATGCGTGGTCAGATTAGTGTAGATAACTTGTGGTTACAGAAAGTTAGTGGGTGAATCATGTGCGGATCCTGTGGTCAGATTAATGGGTGGTTGCGGAAATTTGTGGGTGAATCTTGAGTGGTTAGAGGAAGGCTTTGTGTGGATTTCCACTAATCTGACCTCACATGAGTGTGGATCATGTGTGGTTACAGAAAATTAATGAGTGGATACTGTGGTTAGATTAATGGGTGGATCTCGAGTGGTAGGTAAGAGGAAGGCTTTGTGTGGATCCTAGCTGACTTCATGCGTAGTCAGATTAGTGTGGATCACAACACCACATGTGGTTACAGGAAGTTAATGTGTGGATCCTGTGGTTAGATTAATGGGTTGATCTTGAGTGGCAAGAGGAAGCCTTTGTGTGGATCCTAACTTCATGTGAGGTCAGATTAGCGTGGATCACGTGTGGCTACAGAAAGTTAGTGTGTGGATCCTGTGGTTAGATTAATGGGTGGTTGCAAGAGGTTTATGGGTGGATCTTGTGTGGTAAGAGGAAGGCTTTGTGTGGATCCCGACTTCATGCGTGGTCAGATTAGTGTGGATCACGTGTGGCTACAGGAAGTTAGTGTGTGGATCCTGTGGTTAGATTATTGGGTGTTTGCAAGACGTTTGTGGGTGAATCTTGAGTGGTTAGAGGAAGGTTTTGTGTGGATCCTGACTTCATGCGTGGTCAGATTAGTGTGGATCACGTGTGGCTACAGGAAGTTAGTGCATGGATCCTGTGGTTAGATTATTGGGTGGTTTGGAAGAGGTAAGAGGAAGGCTTGGTGTGGATCCACACTAATCTGACCACACATGAGTGTGGATCACGTGGGGTTACAGAAAGTTAGTGTGTGGATTATGTGTGGATGCTGTGGTGAGTTTAATGTGGATCATGTGCCACAAGAGCAATACATTTTACGAAATTTCTCTTTAAATTTCATTGAATTTCCGAGATCGGAAATTTTAGGATCCACTGAGTTGTTAAATAGGACCCAAAATGGGTAAATGTGCCCATTTTTCAGCTAGACTGGGTCATGACGTGTCTATAAATATGATGATTGAATGTTTTTTCCCCGGCCATTTTGTTGATCAAGTTGAACGACACCGCACAACATCCGATTAACCTCCGTTATCAATCATGAGTTTACGCGTCATTGTTTTAATCATCGATTAGCACTAATGATGGATTAGTGCGCTCGAAACACACTTCTGCGTCTCCCCATAAACTACACTACAGTTCAGTTAACGTCACCCCTTTTTTTGAAAAAAGTCTGATCTTATGTTTTTTTTTTGTTGTTGTTTATCTTGCCCCTTATTTTATTTGCAGTAAATATATTGCTAGCGAGCTATTATTATGCAATATTCGAGGGTTTAGCAGTTGATAAAAAAACAAAAACAAATCGTAAACAGTGATGAGCAAAACATAAAAAACGTATTATCAGGAGAAATTATTTTTTGAAAAAAAAAAAAAACAACAACCACGTGATTGAATAAAATGTGTTGCCACAGGAAAAAATATCTAAAACAGTCTGAGGAAAGTCTAAATAAAGTTGCTTTTCCTATTGCATTTCTATCTTTAAAATCATCGATTAAATGGCGAATTAATAATGTGATCTATAGAGATAATTGTATAATTCTAGTACGAAAGTACGAGATTTAGCGTAAAAGTACTAGACATGGCCTAGGTATAGTACGAGTGCACTTCAAAAGTGCCAGATCTCGAAAATGCAGGGCTAAACCTAGTACAAAAGTATTAAAAATGGTTTAGATAGTATAGTACGAGTACAGTACAAGAGTACCAGATGTCAAAAAATACCTGTCTGAATTTAGTACGAAAGTACCAGATATTTAAATATTTCTGAATGTTGTACAAAAGTACTAGATCTTGAAAATACCTGAATTCAGGACAAAAGTACTAGATCTTGAAAATGCAGGGCTATAGACCTAGTACAAAAGTACCAGACCTCTTACTTTAGAAATATGGTACTTTTGTACAAGGTCTGAATGTAGTACAAAAGTACAAGATCGGGGAAAATGCCTGTCTGAATGTAGTACAAAAGTACTACAACATGAAAATGCAGGGCTAGACCTAGTACAAAAGTACTACAAATGGTTTAGGTATAGTACGAGTACAATACAAAAGTACCAGATGTCTAAAATATTTCTTAATGTTGTACTAAAGTACTAGATCTTGAAAATGCAGGGCTAGACCTAGTACAAAAGTACCAGACCTCTTACTTTAGAAATATGGTACTTTTGTACAAGGTCTGAATGTAGTACAAAAGTACAAGATCGGGGGAAATGCCTGTCTGAATGTAGTACAAAAGTACTACAACATGAAAATGCAGGGCTACACCTAGTACAAAAGTACTAAAAATGGTTTAGGTATAGTACGAGTACAATACAAAAGTACCAGATGTCTAAAATATTTCTGAATGTTGTACTAAAGTACTAGATCTTGAAAATGAAGGGCTAGACCTAGTACAAAAGTACCAGATCTCTTATTTTAGACATCTGGTACTTTTGTACTAGGTCTGAATGTAGTACAAAAGTACTACATCATGAAAATGCCGGGCTACACCTAGTACAAAAGTACTAAAAATGGTTTAGGTAGAGTACGAGTACAATACAAAAGTATCAGACGTCTAAAATGCCTGTCTGGATGACGAACAAAAGTACTAAATGCAGTACAGTACAAGTATTGCTCTAGTACACAAGTACCAGATGTCCAAAATACACGTCTAGACGCAGCCGCCATGTTTGTAGCTTTACAAGATGGCCGTGGCAGGAATAAGCCTAATCACAAACACCTATATTTGAACTTTGAAGGTATCTAAAAACAAATCAGCAAACAGCTGAACAGCCACGAACAGCTGGAATCGCACAGGAATAACATCGCATTCCAGCTACGTTTATGATTAGTGTCTCTCGCCCAAACACGCCATGCATTTTGATATGAAACAGAAGAGGCCGTTCGAACGCCTTTTCTTCTCCTTGACCTTTGACCCGGAGGGGGGGTTAACTTGTTTTTGTGTTTCATCATCCAATACCTCGTTGTTTTTTTTGTTTGTTTTATTCGGTGCCAAGCAGAGCTCAGACAGCGCACGTTTTATTCATCGATGCAAATCTATGTTTCTAGGTCACGCTGAAAGAACAAAAATGGCGGACGAGCGACTCCAGCGGATGACCATGAGACATTTCTCAACAAAACAACAAAAAACAGGCCAAACTTAACTAGAAATGCGAAGAAATAAAATGAAATAATACATCTGATGTAGCCAGGGCATGTTTGTTATCCGTAGAATGGCACACTATCGATTATTGGTTAATCCAAAATAGTAATTCATCTACTAGTTTCCAGGACTTTTATGCTATGTGCAGAATGGCACATTAATGGTTAATGATAACCCAAAATAATACGGCATCTGGAGTATCCAGCACGTGCGTGTTATGCGCAGAATGGCACACTAATGCCCATTAGTAGACTAATAAATATTGCATCTGGTGTAGCCGGGGCATGTTTGTTATCCGTAGAATGGCACACTAGAATGTATATTGATAATCCAACACGTGCTTGCCATACACAGAATGGCACAATAATGTTCATTATTAATCCAAGAGAATACATCATCTGGAGTATCCAGCACGTGCACGCTATGCACAGAATGGCACATCAATGCTCGTTGGTACTCAAATAAAATATTGAATTTGGTATTCAGTACATGTGTGCTATGTGCAGCATGGCACATTAATGCTTATTGGTATTCAAGGATAACATTGGATATTGTGTATTCTGTACACAGAATGGAACACTAGTGATTATTGGATTAGGTGTATCTAAGGCTGGCTTGCTATGCACAGAATAGCACATTAATGCTCATTGGTACTCCGATAAAATATTGCATCTGGTGCATGTGTGCTATGTGCAGAATGGCACACGAAAACATGTGACATGTTTCTCAAACTTTAAAGACAAACATTGCACGTGAAAATATTTTCAAACTATGTGCACACCAAGTCGACTAACTACAAACCTTGTTTGTGCAATTGTTTCGCAGCCCAGTTTGCACTTGGAAAACATTTAAGGACAAACTTTGTTTGCGTAACAAGACAAAATTTAATCTTTTCAAACTGCAACGACAAACCTTAATTGTTTGTGCTAACTTTAGCAAACGTTACAGACTCTTTACATACGACAAACCTTGTTTGCGTAACAAGCCCATATTCACTCTTTACAAAATACAACGAGATACCGTGTTTGTGCAAACTTGTGGAGAAACCAAGTTTGTGCAACAGCTTTGGAGACCTTTTAAGTCCACATTAAGTAATTTTGAGGACAAAGTTCGTGGAATCACCATAAAGCCATGTCAGCTTTAAGCAAACTTTTAACGACAAACTTGTCCACAAACATTGTCTAACAAACATTTTCGTCCACGTAACTAAATAAACCAGGTTTTATCCAAGGCTCGACAAACTTATTTCCAGTTATAACAATGTTTTCGTACTCACATCAACTTGTCCACCACTGACATGTTTGCGAAAATCCACAAAATACCAGCGCAAACTTTGTTTTTTGTTTGTTTTCCCCAATTCACATCGTGACATCTACGAGCTGTGGTTGCTTCTGCTGCTGATGCTACAATAGTTATGTCATCTCGATATTTAACTATTAATTAACCGATAATTATCTAATAAAACGCGAAGATAACAATTAAACGTTGCATAAAAATGTTTCGATAAGAAACAATATGATACACGTGACAGTCACAATTAATCATTCTATATTGCAGACCTCATTATCTCGATCTCGAACGATATATAAAAAGACGAAAATAAATCAAAATGAACGAAAACAAACAAACAGACGAGATAAAGGTAAAAAAGGGGCCGAAAAACGAGCGCAAACATTATTTAAAAACAATGTTTTTCGAACTGAAACATTCAATGAAACCCATTGAAAAAATTTGGAATGTAGGCCTAATAAGTGCATAATATTCGGAATGCGAGGAGGCATTTCGTCAAATGCGTCGTAAAAACGCGTGGCAACGAAACAAAGGTTTCGCTTACCTTTTCCCGAGGCGATGGCCGACGAAAAAACTAAGAAAAAATTGCGCTTTTTAAGGTGTTTTAATCAAAGAAAACGTCGAAAAACGACTTGTTTTTGTTTTGACTCCATGGCGAAGGCGAGAAAGCAAATGGAACGCAGGGGACGAGAGTATTTCACGTTCTGGAAAAATGAAGCCAGCGGAAGACGCTAGGGGGCGGGAGCGGATCGAAGGCGATGCGCATAGGGAAACACGGAAGCGAAGCCAAGTTGAACGACATGCAGACGCCATCTTGGGCATCATCCTCTTTGAATGCTGCACGCCATCTTGGGAGTCACCATCAATCGTGAATAAATGTGTACAACTAAGAGGAAATCGTAATCAAATAAAATTATGTTAATATAAAAATAATCCGTGAAAATAAGAGAGGAAAATGTGAAATGTATACAGTTTCACGCAGACGCCATCTTGGGAATCACGATCACTATCATTGTTATAAATTAATCAAAGCGTAATTAATTTAAAAAATAAGGGAAAATGTGATTAAATAAAACCGTTGGAATTGAATTCCTTGAAGAATACAGCAAATATAAAGTAAAGTACAAAATTTTCGTGAAGACGCCATCTTGGGAGTCACGTTGCACTGTATTAAAAGTGTAAAAAATACTATAATTCTATTTGAGTAGTTGTATAGTTAGGAAATAATTCTAACCAAGTTAGGATTAGTTAGAATTTACTTAATATAAAAAAAAATAATCCATGAAAATGCAAAAAAAAAAAAAAGTGAATTGAATATGCCAATGCGGACGCCATCTTGGGAGTCACGATCATCGTTAATAATTAATCAAAGTGTAATTAATTTACAAAATAAGTCACGATGTGAGTTAATAAAACCATTGAAATTTAATTGAATTCCTTGAAAAAAATACCGGACAAATTTAAAGAAATATACACATCTTTTTTTAAAGACGCCATATTGGGAGTCGTGGTCCTAGGCTAAATTAATCAGAAACCAAGTTAGGATTATTGTGAAAATATTACCCAAATAAGTAAACAAAACAATGTCTAGCTATATGGGCATGTAGAATTTATGTAAATATTAAAAAAATTACATAAGGATGAAATACATCTAATGTACAGATATCTAAAGATACGCCATCTTGGGAGTCGTAATTCACAATTGTATTAAATAATTCGTATAGCACGTTGAAATAAAAACAAACTATTAATACATTGTCAAGTGTTTTGACGTTTGCTTTCATTAACAACAGCCGATTATCTTAAAAAAAGTGATTACAGTTATGTCAACATCATAAACAAACAAAAATAATATTAATAATAAGATTATGATATATTTAAAAGCGCATAAATGCAAATCGAGTCGATGGAAACTCGATTTTTTAAAACAATCTTTTATCAAAACAAGATATAAATAAACCTATTACGATAATATTACTCATAATAAATTATAATTGAGGCAGCATAACTGAAATCGGGGTCATGAGGAAATATTACACAACTATTCAAATCTATTATAGTTTAGAAAAAAAATCGTGTTAAACCTACACAATGGCTTCAAATTATCAATATGACACGCACAAAATATACATAAACGTGCTCATATATATATATATAACATACCACAATAGTCAAAAATATCGATTTTATATTTATTATTATTATTATTATTTTATTCATTCATTCAATCTGACATATCGATCTAATATTAATATTTGAAGAGTTTAGTAGATGAAGCGATATATCGGGAAAAATAACGAGTTGTGATATCACAACTGGCTTATCGATATTTTTCGCTATACACATATCCATGTTGAAAGTGCTATCCAATATCGGATATAACGTCTACTATATCGATATAACATTAAACATCGATATAATATAACGTACATTATATCGATATTTGATAAATGTAATCTATACGACACATCCAATCTCATAGTATTTGACATCGATATTAATTCGATATCGAATGTGCTTATATCGAATTGCAACGCGTTATATCGATTTAAAGATATCAAAAGATATCGAAAAAAGACATCGATGTTATCGTTTCCACAGTTCTAAGTTAGAAGTATCGATATGTCAAAAATAAGGTATTTTAAAGAGAAATTTTGATATCAACATGAAGGGGAAGAAAGAAAAAAACAAATTTCAACCACATTAAATTAATGTATAATTTAACCACAATTTTAAAAGGAAAATGTCTGTGACCTTCGTAGAAACTAGAATAAAAAAACAACCCCATTAAAAAAAACCCTAAATTTTTACTAAAAACAAATTATATCGCAATTATTTCATCACAAAAAACGAGGATAAATTACGTAATCCAAGTTATCGTTTTACGTGTATCGCAATCACGACATTAAATTACGTGGTTCTGGTCCTCAAAATGTTAATTTGGGGATGAATGTGAAACAAGGGCAAAACAAACAACAACAAAAAAAAATAAAAAAATTAAAAAAAAACAGGAAAAAATGTTTAGGATGTAATTAAGGATTGGAATAATCTTAAATAATTAAACAGGAAATTGCGATTAAACAATAAAAGGAGAAGGATGGAGGAAAATAAGCGTGCTCGGGTCAAGGTTGCACCAACGAGCGAGCAGCACCGCTCACCCAATTAACTAATCAGCCGTTAACCACAAAAAAACATTACGACGGTGCTGTTCACATTGGAAAACATACATGTTACAAACTGCATTGTTAAAACATCCATTAGAAACATAAAAATCGTTGTTATTTATTAAAGATTTAAAAAACTGCCAATTGGAATTTTAAACATGGTTTATATTCAACTATTAAAAACATCAATATATTACTAGCATTTTTAAGACTTCAAATCTGTTTTTGGCTTTTTTAAAATTATATTATGCACATATTAAGTATGTAGTATGTTAAAAAACGTTGACGTTCTTTTATGAAGTTCTATTCTAACGTTCTTATCTTAGCTTCTTTTTTATGTTCTACTAAAACGTTCTTTTTTAGATGTTCTATTCTAACGTTCTTTTTTTCAAAATATTCCATTCTAAAGTTCTTTTTTTTTTTCTCATGTTCCATTCTAACGTTCTTTTTTTTTTAAATATTCCATTCTGACGTTCGTTTTTAGATGTTCTATACTAACGTTCTTTTTTCAAAATATTCCATTCTAAAGTTCTTTTTTTTTCACATGTTCTATTCTAAAGTTTTTTTTCAAAATATTCCAATCTAAAGTTCTTTTTTTTTTCTCATGTTCTATTCTAAAGTTCTTTTTTAAAAATATTCCATTCTAACGGGTTTTTTTTCATGTTCTATTCTACCGTTCTTATTTTTTCTTATGTTCTATTCTAGAGTTGTTGTTTTTTTTTTGTTGTTTTTTTTGGTAATCGTCATAATCGATCCTCGATTAATCAACATTCATTAATCGGAAGAAGGAAAAGGGGAAATGAAAAAAAAAAAGGACAATTTAAATCGAACGAAAGTCATGAATATAGAAAATTGTATTTTTTAAAAACTTAAATCGATCACGTTCTAAACACGAGACGAAGCCGCCGATCGAACGCCAAAAAATAATAAATGCATCTCGATTTCACTCGAAAGCACATCTGAATATATATAGTATATATGTCATCTTTCCGCCATCTTTGTTTTTCCCATTATTTTCAATTTGTCATTGTTATACGCGAGTTAAAAATCATTTTGAACACGTAATTTGAAAGAAAGAAGAGAAAAACGTTTGAAAATGGAATCGTCCTTAGCACGTGCTCACGCGTTCCATTGTTGTGTTCGAAAACACAATCTCTGGCAAGATGGCCGCCCAAAAATCACAAAAGAACCCTCGAAAAAGGCCTCACGATTCGTGACATTCACTCGCACGTTAAACATTATCATTATTTAAGACAAACAAATAAACAAAAAAAACTCATAATAAACGCTGCAGGATTCAACACGGGTCAGCAATTTAGAAATTCAACGCGCGAGGGTCGATCAGAAATTAATCTTTCCACACATGGATTTTTATCCTCCATTAATTTCGTATCAATTGATAAAAATGCTTTGTTCTAAACCGACATTATTACCGAAAATAAAAAAAAAATAATAAAACAATAGAATCAAAAACAATTGCAACAATTAAATAAACTAAAATAGGAAAGAAAAAAAAGGGATTTAGGTTAAATGACATCATTGTCCCTCATTTGAAAATTTAAAAAAAACGATACTAGTTTATAACGGCATGTGGATAACGAACACAAAATGATCATATTTATGAACATTAATTGTGTTCATTAATTAAATCGCATTGTCAAATTAAATAATGCTGATGGAAGCATTTTTAAGTAGTTACTTTTGAAAATTTGTAAAAAAAAAAATTGAACATTTGTTAAATAATTAAGTTTGGAAAGTATTTCAATGTGTTTTCCTCGTGTGATATATGTATATCACAGAAAAATCACAAATTCATGGAAAACTACTAATAAATCTCCCAATAAAAATGTTAAAATAGTGTCCATGATTTATTAAAAACTAATCACGGATGTGTGTTTGGTAAAAAAAAACCCAATTTGAATGAGCCTATACGTGACGCCACACTGCGTCGATCATTCTGCGAATATTTAAAGGCGCGTTTTCGCGATAATCGAACAATGACTTATTATACAATTATGAGCATCCTTAATCGTTATGGATTTGGTGACCAAATTCACGAAAACTACGCCACAATCACACACCCTATGCAACTGTAACGTGACGTAATTTAGTGTTTTTAAGAAAAATTCGTACGTTTTGTCCCGACGTTTTCTCCATCAAAATTCTTATAAATGGCCATATCTAGACATTAAGGGTCATAATTACTATGTATAGTATCTAATGTATAGATGTTATCATACATCTATTCCTAAATTAAATTTATCTGAATTACCATTAAATATTTTGTTTTATCTTTTTGATAGTGCTTTTTCATTAAAAGCAATCCGATGTCTCACATTTTAATTTTCTGATAATTTGTTTAAAATTCACTTTAACACGTTTTTCGTGTTTTTTTTATCGGAACATGAGATCACATCTTACAACGGCATATATCACACAACATACGTTTTGAGTTGATCTCAGCACATATGTAATATACATACATGGTGGAAATAGGAATATATAATATATGTTAAGAATAGAATATTAAAAAAAAAACCGTCAGAATAGCATGCCAAGAAGCGTTCTCTTTTATGCTAATATCTTAGCTTCCTTTTTATTTTCTATTGCACCGTTCTTTTTTTAGATGTTCTATTATAACGTTCTTTTTTAAATGTTCCATTAAAACGTTCTTTTTCTTGGTATTCCATTCTAACATTCTCTTTTTCAGATGTTCCATTATACAATGTTCTTTTTCTTGGTATTCCATTCTAACGTTCTCTTTTTTTATGTTCCATTACAACGTTCTTTTTTAGATGTTCCATTCTAACGTTCTTTTTTCAGATGTTCCATTCTAACGTTCTCTTTTTCAGATGTTCCATTACAACGTTCTTTTTCTTGGTATTCCATTCTAACGTTCTTTTATAGATGTTCCATTATGACGTTCTTTTTTTATAAATCTTGCATTAAAACGTTATTTTTCTTTGATATTCCATTCTAACGTTCTCTTTTTTAGATGTTCCATTACAACGTTCTTTTTAGATGTTTGATTTTAACGTTCTGTTTTTATCTTGCATTGAAACGTTATTTTTCTTTGATATTCCATTCTAACATTCTCTTTTTTAGTTGTTCCATTACAACGTTCTTTTTTTTAGATGTTCCATTATAACGGTTTTCTTTTTCAGATGTTCCATTCTAACGTTCTTTTATAGATGTTCCATTATGACGTTCTTTTTTTTTTATAAAGCTTGCATTGAAACGTTATTTTTCTTTGATATTCCATTCTAGCATTCTCTTTTTCAGATGTTCCATTCTAACGTTCTCTTTTTTAGATGTTAGTTTTTTTTAGATATTGTCATAAATGCCCTATGTGGCGATACACACATGCCCTTATACTGTAATTTCCGATCTGGCCATATATATAAAAAAAGCGATTTACATAATTTGGTTTTAGCCCTTATACATACGAGTTTATCATCGGCCATTCAATACGAGTGCCCCAATTAACCGAATTGCCCCGATTAAGCGAACGAGCGTCGATTAACCGGCACAAATATATAAACTCACCTAAATTTTCCGAACAGCTTGGACAGCCTGAATTTGGCTTTCCGCGGCATTCGTTGTTTTGAATGTGGCAAACAGGTGAACATTTGGAAAACAAAAATCCGGTGATTTTTGGTGATGGGACGCGAAAACGCGCTTCTAAATCCACGTCAACGAGTCAACGGTTCAACGGCATGTCTGGGCACATAAATAAATATATCCGCTTTCTGCTCAACTGCTCAAAGCA
Source organism: Julus scanicus (assembly GCA_034698625.1). NCBI lineage: Eukaryota > Metazoa > Arthropoda > Diplopoda > Julida > Julidae > Julus > Julus scanicus. The sequence continues at coordinate 22,523 of JAQGBW010000121.1, read as the reverse complement.
GCACAACCGACTGCCTCCGAAACAAACTTCGAAATGAGCAGCAAATTTCCTCCTTTGCTTTCCTAAAACCCGTTTCCAAGGTCGGTGACACGGATAACAAAAAAAAAAAACACACATGACCGAGTTCGCCATCACAACACATCACCATACACCAAAACATAACCCAAACACTCCCAGTCAAAATCATCATTCCCATCCTGATCCTCTTCATGTTGTGAAACATGTCGAATGATTAGAAAACAGGGATCGTTCTTTATTACCATCACAGCCCATCACCATCGACATCACAGGTTGTAACGGTTGACGTAGTAACCAACATAACTAAAACATCACAGATTACATGATTTAATTTTTTAGAATCACAAAGGTCATCAACTTGAAGACTGTATCCATCACCATCACAGGTCATTCTATCGCCATCACAGATTACTGTGACATCAGTGGTCATCACTATAACCCTCATCTTTCATCACTACACATCACAGATGAATGTAAAATCACTGGCCATCACAAGTCATCACCGGCCATCACAAATCATCACCGACCACCCCAAGTTATCACCGATCGTCACAAGTAATCACTAACAACCCCAAATCATCCCCAACCATCATAAGTCGTCACCGACCATCACAAGTCATCACCAACCACCCCAAATCATCCCCGACCATCACAAGTCATCACCGACCATCACAAGTCATCACCGACCATCACAAGTCATCACCGACCATCACAAGTCATCACCTACCATCATAAGTCATCACCAACCACCCCATATTATCCCCAACCATCACAAGTCATCACAACTCATCACAAAACTGATGGCGTTAATGATTACTAAGACTGGTCAAGCCTGGAATGACGTAGGGTTTCCCACTCAGCATCACCTCGAGTTCGTCATTCCAGGAGTGACGCGCTTCTTAACGTTCATTCCCGGCGTCAAAGGCGTAAAAATCGCTCGTTCTACACCGTTCCAACGCGGGGCGTTTCGTGATGCGTCACGGGTTGTGATACGTTCGAAAACGGGGCGCAGGAGGTGTTCCTAAAGTCCAGAAACGGTGCACGAAAACACCTGCGCGCGCCCGTCTGTACCACGTACGAACCATGAACCATCCTCGTGATTGGCGCAACAGTTTGGAATGTGGGCCACATATAGTTCACCTCACCCCCGTGGGGTGGCGAAAAAGGGGGAACAATGCATTCGAAGAAACAATAGAAAACACAAAACGTTACTTGATTCGTAACGGATTGAGACGACTTGACCTCATTTGTCTAGCAGCAGCAGCAGAACAGGAAGAGCAAAAAAAGCGCGTTTTCGCGAACTATCCTCGCCAAAACACGCTCCTATTATGGTAACGAGTTACCTGGTTGGTCAACAGGATCACCGCCAGAGGTCCTCTCGTATATGGATGCCCTATTGCGTAATGGAGGTACATTACGACGTCATTTTGTCCACAGGAGAGGAGGTCAACGTTCTTTATGACGTCATACTAGTTCATAACCTAACCGATATCATGACAGGTGAGAGAGGTACCATAGCATAAGGTGCATTATGACGTCATTACAAGAAATAGCGAGACAGATAGTAACGTTATGACGTCATATCAAAAGGTGATGTCCGCATAAGGACCATCATGACGTCATTTAGTGGAAACGTAAGGCCCACATAAGATGCGTTATGACGTCAGTGTTCAAATCCTCATTATGACGTCATTATTGTCGAAATCCTCATAGACATTATGACGTCATTAGTGTTCAAATCCTCATTATGACGTCACTCTTGTCCAGATCCTCATATGCATTATGACGTCATTATTGTCGAAATCCTCGTGTGCATTATGACGTCATTCCTGTCCAAATCATCACATGCATTATGACGTCATTATTGTAAAAATCTTCATAGACATTATGACGTCATTAGTGCTCAAATCTTCATTTGCATTATGACGTCATCATTGTCCAAATCCTCATATGACATTATGACGTCATTATTGTCCAGATCATAGACATTATGACATCATTAGTGCTCGAATCCTCAGAGACATTATGACGCCATCATTGCCCAAAATCTTCATAGACATTATGACGTCATTTTATCACACAGCCGAAGCCTCCCCCCCCCCCAAAAAAAAAAGTACAATATGACGTCATACCCGTCCACATCCCCGCAGTTTCCAAATGACGTCACGGGTATCGTTTTCTCCGGTGTCGCCCCCCAGCGGCGCGTGTGACGTCACGCCTCCTGTCGTTTCAGTTACGAAATGCATATTTAACGAAATGTTTGAATAATTAACGCAAAACACGGCACAAAAATCGAGGCCACGAGTCTCGACATAAAAACACCCCAACTACGAATATAATATATTTACACTTGGGGCCTTTTTTCGAATATGTTTAATAAATAAAGTAATTTTTTTTTCAATTTGACCCACAAACCTAATGAACTTGAAGAAAATCGTTTTGGATTTTTTTTTTCGCAATTATCGATTAGAATACGTATTATTATTATGGTGAGGTAACATTTTGTAGGAAACGCAATATTCTACATGAAAGCAGACGCACTTGACCTCAAACTCAAAATACACACATGCCGTTATAAACGAAATAAAATTCAGTACACCTTTAAAGGCATATTATTGTCAGCGAATGAATTGAACTTAGCAAAATCAAAGATGGCCGCTATATGATTCAAGATGGCAACTAAGATCCAAGATGGCCGTTTTGGAAGCTAAAAACATTCAAGATGGCAGCTATAGGATCCAAGTTGGCCTCTTCGACAGCTAATAATATCCGAGATGGCCGCTTTAGCTGCTACAGGATTCTAGATCCAAGATGGCCGTTTTGGGAGCTAATAATATTCAAGATGGCAGCTATAGGATTCAAGATGGCAACTAAGATCCTAGACATTCAAGATGACAACTAAGATGCTAGACATTCAAGATGGCCGTTTTGGAAGCCAATAACATCCAAGATGGCTGCTATAGGATTTAAGATGACAACTAAGATCCAAGATGGCCGTTTTGGGAGCTAATAACATTCAAGATGGCAGCTATATGATTCAAGATGGCAGCAATAGGATTCAAGATGGCAACTATGATTCAAGATTTCAGCAATAGGAGTCAAGATGGCAACTAAGATCCAAGATGGCCGTTTTGGAAGCTAATAACATTGAAGATGGCGGCTAATTTCTAAAGCGGGCCTAAAATTGTGCCGTTCCACACTGGAACTATAATTGTCCCGGCACACAAACTCAATTTTGAAGGATGTTTCTGCTCGTCGTCGCTCTCGAAACAACACACGAGATGTTAATAATCGTAAGCAATTTGACGACAGCGTCGACATTTTATATTAATCGATAGAAGAAGCAGAAATTCAACTTATAACAACTCACATCCTGCTTAATATATGCAATTCCGGATAATTGGGCCGATGGAGATTAAGATTAACGAGCAATTAGGGCCTCATTGTTTTTCAACCGGTGTGCCGCGGCACACTTAGTCCATGTATGGACTATTAGGTCATAGGGCTAGGCTTGCAAGGCCATACATGGGATAAATTGGGTTCAACAATGGGCTAAACAGAGTTCAATCACGGGCTAAATGGGGTTCAACAATGGGCCAAAAGGGTTCAATTATGGATGAAAAAAGATTCCTAAATGGGTTCCACAATGGGCTAAATGGGGCTCAACCATGGGCCTAAAAGAATTCACACATGGGCCCAAGAGAATTTAATCATGGATCGAAAAGGGTTCAACAATGGGCTAGATAGGGTTTAACAATGGACTAAATGTGGCTCAACCATATGTTAAATTGGGTTCAAAAAGGGGCTATAAATATGGCCGCCCAGTACTACAACGGTTATACAAGGTCATACAAATGCTAAATAAGGTCCATGCGGGGTCTAAATATGGCTCAGGAATCCTGGAATAGGCTAAATAACGGGCCATACATGGATATAAGGACCATCCACTTATTAGGAGCAGCATGTCACACAATTAAACCTCGATAACCCGAAACGGTATGGAGTATAAATCTATAAGTAATGAATATATAAACTATACTTGTTTATTAATTGATTAATTTGACTTACGGCCAAGCATCCTTGAGTCTATCCTTAAGAGAGCGTTGTCTACTCGGTGTTCCACCTGACATGATTTCCAACTCCTTTTTTTATCTCGATTTTCGTCCTTTCTCTTTCTGTGTGTCAATGAAATCGAGTTCTTATTTCGTAGCTTTCAACTTCCTCTTCTGCCTTTCATACTTTTCTCGCGATTTTTCCGAGAAAACATTTTGTTGTTATTCCTACAGATAAGAAAGAGAAAAAACACGGGCAAATGGAGTTAAGCCTTAAAAAATTCGAATTCCGCGTTCCAAAAAAAAAAAAAGTATTTCGAACAACTGACTTCTTCAGCTGGAAAACGTCTTCTTTTTGCGACGAAAACTAGTCCGAATTTGATGCCGCATTTTGAGTAAATCCTTCGACGGACGAAGAAACGAAAATCATTTTTAAAAAAACCACACACACACGTACACACAGCGAGAAGTCGAAAGTAAGTGAGAGAGAGAGAGGAAAATATCCGCGATGTTACTCCGCGGAAATCCACGATGGAACTGATCGAAGAACGTCGATCGGCTGGCGGCTCGAGCCCGCGTTCCATTCCAGCCGGTTCCAGCCGTCAGCCGCACGCGCAATCAAGCGGCTGGCTCGCGGAGCATTCCAACTGGCGGGAGGAAGCGGAAAAAAATGAATTTAGGAATAAGATGGCCGCCATTGGCATTTGGCCCTTTTTATTAAATTGACTCTCTAAAGGGCTTAGTTTAGTCCAATTGAGTTGAAATAAGCCATGAAGGGCCCCTCTACAAGGCTCGGCTAATTTGAAGAGGGTCCTCTATGCAAAGGGGGGCTACGGAGGGAACTAGCCCAGTCCAAGGGCCCTCCATGACTAATGGCACTGCCTAGAGGCCCTTCTTGGCTAAATACAGTTCTGCATAAGGGCCCTTCTTGGCTAAATACAGCTCTAAGTAAGGCCCCCTTCTTGGCTAAATATAGTTCTGCATAAGGGCCCTTCTTGAATAAATACAGCTATGCATAAAGGCCCTTCTTGGCTAAGTACAGTTCTGCATAAGGGCCCTTCTTGGCTAAATACAGCTCTGCAAAAGGGCCCTTCTTGGCTAAGTACAGTTCTGCATAAGGGCCCTTCTTGGCTAAATACAGCTATGAATAAGGGCCCTTCTTGGCTAAATACAGCTATGAATAAGGGCCCTTCTTGGCTAATTACAGCTATGCATAAGAACCCTTCTTAGATTAGTAAAGCTCTGCATAAGGGCCCATCTTTTTTCTAAATACAGCTCTGCATAAGGGACCTTCTTGGCTAAATACAGCTCAGCATAAGGGCCCTTTTTGGCTAAATACAGCTCTGCATAAGGGCCCATCTTAGCTACATAAAGCTATGAATAAGGGCCCTTCTGGATTTAACCCCCTGTTTAGAGGTCCTTGACTTAACCACTCCTTAATTCAACTATAAATAGTGGACGTCCCTATCTGCCTAAGGGCCCTTCACTTCAATCCTGTCTAGAAGCCCTTCTTAGCTTAACTAAGACTTGCCCAAAGGCCCTTCTTGACTTGATCAAGTCCTGTCTATGGGCCCTTACCCTTCTTGGAATAACCCAGCTACGTCTGTCAGTAAGATTTCGATAAAGAAGCCCTTTGACCGCCATCTTGAATTGGTACCTTCACTCTTTCCAATAGCGTTCTTCCTCCGTACATTGGACATTCTCCATAAAATGGACAATTTCTGCCAAGAACTTTTTATTAAGACTTTCGAAGAGGCAATAATAATAATAATGATGTATTATAATATAACAATAATAATAATAATAATAATAATAATTAATAATAAATTCAGATTTTAAACATGCTTTTTTCATATATAATATATTTTGTTTCGAAGAAAAATCTCCAAAATTCGGTCGTCGCAGTTTCGAAACAACGTATCGAAACCTAAATAATGACGTCATTTTGTGTGTATAATAGCGTTGTGATAGTGATATGGTTCCACTTCCGTTTCACGTTATGTAACGTTATTAATATGTAAAACTGTAAACAAAAAAACACGAAGAACAACAATAACAACAGTAATAATAAGCGCACCACATCATTAACAAACAAAACAAAAAAATATGTTGTCACTAAGGGGCGCTAGCATCGGCCCGACAAGTGGTGACTCCGGTGGTAAAACACCTAAATAGCTTTTCCCCCTTTAGCTTATGGGGTAAAATCAAGAATAGGACCAAAAATGATACGACTGGGTTCAAAATGCCCTATATAACGACCGGGAACCCGAGTCAATGTCTTGGACAGGGCCCAACATGGTTTAAAGGGCAAAATATGGTGGAAAGGGCCTAAAAAAGGCAGATTAGGCTCTTAAACAGCGCCACCAGTCTACCAGAAATCCAACTTTTTTCCAAATACAAAAAAAAAAAACAGGTCGGCATAACGTTAATGTAGTGTTTTTCAAGCGGTGTGCCACCGAGGGTCCTCGAGTGTGCCTCGTAGCTTTATGGAAGATCCAAAAATGGACTCTTATGTGACACACATAGCTACATAATGACAAAATCAAGCTTTTAAATGGCCATATATGGACTATAATTAGATTACGAGTTTCCATATCTGGGCCATATGACCCAGAAATGCCGAACATGCGGTATAGTTACGTTCAAAAATATTACATGCTCATCCATGACCATACAAAGATAAATGGGAACCTACAAGGCGCTGATATGGCCCTATATAAGTCTAAATAAGCAGACAATAAGTCATTAAGGGCCATATGCACCTATGTGAGGATTTTCTGCCAAAGTACTCGTATTAGTGCGATTTCAGTCACTTTTTCAATGTGCCGCCACAATTTCAGACCTCGAGTGTGCCGTGAGTTGAAAAACACTGCAATAACAAAAAAAAAAACAACAACAACACCGACGAAAATAACTGCAAAGTATTTAGCGAAATGAAAAAAAAAATTAAGCCTAAATGTGTGTAAATTACGTAACTAGTCCACGGTCAAAAAAACTGAGTGGCGAACGACCCGAAACCCTCTCGATACTCGGTCAGACGTCAAAAAGTGAGAAATACAAACAACTAGAAACGATAAACGAAGGGCAAATTAATATATACGTATGTAGGCAGCAGCAGCAGAAGAAGAAGAACAAGTAGTAGTAAACTAAAAATAAAAAAACAACAACAAGAACCACCGCCGCAACAAAAATGCGAACGAAGCCAGTGGCCTCCAAACATCTACACATACCGGTATTACGTAAGCGCACATGATGATTAATGGTAAAGAAGATGAGATGTTGTAACGCAACAGTCCTTCGTACATGCATTTCCATATCGAAAACGAGGGCATTTATCAAAAATCTACACCAAAAATGGGCCAAAAAATGCTCATTTTCCGCCATTAATCAAGAATCCAAAAAAAGAAAAAAGAACAATGCGATTGGAACGCGGGCACGCGCGTTCAACTAGAATGTTCGTCACGCGCTGGCGTTCCACAATTCAAAAACACAAAAATTCAAAAATCCAAAATAAAGCACAATGCGTTTAGAACGCAGGCACGCGCGTTCTACTAGAATGTTCGTCACGCGCTGGCGTTCCACAATTCAAAAACTCAAAAATCCAAAATAAAGCACAATGCATTTAGAACGCAGGCACGCGCGTTCTACTATAGCACGTTCTAAGATCGTTCGTCACGCCCCAACGTTCCACAATTCAATAATTCAAAAAAAAGGCGGGAATTATAGTAATCCTTCATTAACCAGATATTAATCAGATTAAACTTATATAAAACCTTGTGTGACAAAATGTTTGACAAGAAATTCATATGTTTTTATAATCGTTTAATTAATTTTTAATGAAGTCTCGACTATTAAAACAATAATTTTTGTGTCTCTTATTTTTTAAAATTTTTACTAAACATTTTGTTTGTTTTTATAATTTTTTGGGGGAGGGGAGGGGGATTATTTTATTATTTTTTTACCAAAATAAACTTAATATAAATAAACTTTTTCACTATGTATATTTTTACATAACAAAACTAATTAAGATTAATGCTGTTTTTTTTAATAACTACATTTTTTAATATGGTAAAATATTGGAAAATAAATTTAACTTGGATGTTTTTTTTTAGATTTTATTTGATTATTTACAAAATAAAAGTTAACAAGCATTAAATCAAAAGTATTTTTAGTATTTTCAGATGTTTTTTTCTATAAAAATAATATAAATTTGCAATATTGTTTTTAAAAAACAAATTGTACAAAACTTTGTTTCGGAAGTATTTTTCATGTTTTTTTATCAAAATAAACGTTTGTAATCATGAATGTAGATGTAATTTCCATGTTTAACTATTAGTTAACATTTAACCAAAAAATAAAGTCGGTTAACATCGATCCGTAAGTTTACTAATTCCACACGGCTCGTTAACTGGTTAACGAAAGATTACTAATCTTGGTAAAATGTAAATCTTCATTTTTTCATAATTCCCCTCAACATTTTTCCATCAGAAAAAGTTATTTTACCAAAATAATGGAAAAACTTAAACGAGTTTCCGGTAATCGGATCCTTGTTAACGGCAAAGAACCCTTTTATCCCCCTTCGGGATAATATTTCCGGATCTCCTCGGCATAACAAGATTCCCTGAAAAAGATCCACGATATGTGTAACGCGAGAACAAATTACGGGAAAAAAAACACGCTTAGCAACTATCAAACGTAAAAACTCCAGGATTTCGGAATCCCGAAACCTCTCTCGGGTCCCCGGATAGAGACCTTTCTCCCTAGGGGCACAATCCCGGTGTCACTCTTCCTTAAAAAAAACTTGGCAACGGATCGGCGAATAAACTCTGTGATTTCAAAATCCAGAATCATCGATTGGATCACTCGGATCTCTAAAGAAATTCTGCACTCGTCTAAGTATCCGTTAAGGATGTTGCGAAACAGTCCAATGATGATGGTATTCCAAGAGGCTAAGGGCCGAAGACTAACGAGGGATTAGGAGAGGCCGCAAGAAAACATTGCGAAAGGCTAAGGGCCGAAGACCGAAGAGGGACGAGGATAAACTTGTACAAAAACATCAAACGAGCCGTTAGAAGAACATCGCAAAAAGCTACATTGCTCAGCACTTGCCGAAACCTCTTCCGAAGAGGTTCTTGGAGCGTTGGTATAACCGTCCAACGGCGATGAATCCCAAGAGGCTAAGGGACGAAGACCAAAGATGAGCGTAGACCAAAGAGGGACGTGGAGAAATTCTCGTACAAAAACATCAAATGGGCCTTTAGGAGAACATCGCAAAAAGCTGCATTGCTCAGCACTTGCCGAAACCTCTTCCGAAGAGGTTCTTGGAGCGTTGGTATAACCGTCCAACGGCGATGGATCCCAAGAGGCTAAGGGACGAAGACCAAAGAGGGACGTGGAGAAATTCTTGTACAAAAACATCAAACGGGCCTTTAGGAGAACATCGCAAAAAGCTACATTGCTCAGCACTTCCCGAAACCTCTTCCGAAGAGGTTCTTGGAGCGTTGATATAACCATCCAACGGCGATGGATCCCAAGAGGCTAAGGGAAGAATACCAAAGAGGGATGTGGAGCCATGTTGTACAAAATCAGCAAATGGGCCGTTAGGAGACATTCACATTTCTTCAGCAACTCCTTCCGAAGAAGGTCTCGGTGTATTGCGAGACCGCCCGACGGCGACGTATCGCAAGAGTCTCGAGAGAATCCGGATGATAGATGGATTTTAGACCCTGTTCTCCCTTGCCGCCGCGGCGCACCGCAAGCCGTCCGACTTGGCAAAGTCGATCTTGGCGTAAGTTAGCGCATCTTCGACGGTGGCCTCTTCGCCGCCCGTGAGGCTGGAGCTCTTGGAGCTGCGGGGCGATCGCGGCGACCTCTCCGCATCATCGCCTGCCAGGTCCAACGAGGCGTAGTTAAGTTCTCTCTCGCTGCTTACGGAGCTGGGGCGGGACAAAGCGGCGCCCTCCTGCGTTGGCGACGTCTTCGTCGAAGAGGATTCCTTGGACAAAGGCAGCGGCGGCAACTGCGGCGTCGAGGACGACGAGGAGGAAGAGGACAAGTTTCCAGAAACCGATAAAGGGGAAACGTCGGGCAACACCGCGTAGTTGCCGTTGGAGTCGGCGGTGGCGACGGCGTCTTCGTCCCGTGGAGACATTGTTCCGCTACGGCGCCCGGAGCTTTGTCTGGAGCGGGTGGCACCGTGGGCAGGCGAGGACGTGGAGCTTTTCGTGCCTTCGGCGGTCGCGGGGGAAGTGACCGAAGTGGCCAAAGAGGAAGACACTGCCGATGCGGCGAGGGGAGGAGTCTGCGCAGCCAAAAGTGCCGCTGTGGCAGATATGCGGTGTTTAGCGGGAGACATGACCGCGTAATCACTGAACTTTGTCTGCGATGGCGGCGAGGAGAATGTCGCAGCTGCGGTTGATATGGCGGATGCGGAGGCAGCGACAGAGATGCCGGTAGTATCCATGGCAGATGCGGAGAATACAGTTGTGGTCGCTACGGTAGCTCCAGAGTTGGACTTTCTTTTGTACTGCAGGTTAACGTATTCCGGAGCGGACTTCGTATCGGACTTGCCCGTCTTGCCGGAGGTTGGCAGCGCCGCCGCAGCCACCGAAAGCGAGTCCGTTAACCTCGAAGAAGGAGTTTCCGTTAACCTCGAGGAAGGAGTTTCCGGAAACCGCACTGCGGCGTAGCTCGGGTTGGAAGATACTCTACCAGCCACCGTCACCGTGTGCGGCGGCTGTTGCTGTAGATGTTGCTGCAGGACGGCGGCTGCTGCGGTTGCAGGTCCAACGAACCTCTGCGGGGCGGCGGAGTAGCCGCGTCCATAATCTATGCTCACATACTCGCCAGCGTTGAGCGACGAGGAGTCCGCGGGGGATCGGCGGCCTCCAGATGGCCGCGAGCCCTGGATGGAAACCGGCAGCGAGCACTTTCTGTCCGCAAAGCCGCCTCCGAGTGCCGAACCACCGCCCTTGTCCATCGACTCGCCGCGCCTAGCGTTCATATTGACGTAGTCGCGGTTGGGCTGTCTGGCCTCCGAGCTGTCTTTAACCACCGAGAGTTTGGAGGAAGCCATCGTCCCGCTTCCTCCCGCAGCCGCGGCGCTACCACCGCCCATTTCCATGTAGTCGTTGCTGGGCGACGGCGTCCACGGCGGTTCTGCGGATGCGCTCTCCGAAGGCGGGCTCTTGCTGCTGCTTTTCTCCCCGATGGACTGCAGGGTCTCGAGCTTGCCGGGACGCTGATGCGACGAGCGGCTGTTGGCCCTCGGCCTGCTGCCGGTGGTGCTACCGCCGCCGCCGCCGCTTCCGGTGGTTGTCCTCCGCAGGTTGTCGGTGCTGCTGCCGCTGCCGGCGCTACCGCCTTGGCTGACGTTCCCGGATCCCCTGTTGCTCCCCTCGGGGAAGTCCATCTCCATGAGGTCCTCGTTCTGGTTGGACGATCGGCTGCCGGACTGCATCCTGTTCAGGAAGGTGGAAGTGCCCGACCATGAGCCGCAGATGGGCGACGTGCCCAAGACGGGGGCGCTGCTACTCTTCTTGCCCTTTTCCTCCGCGGCGGCGGCTGCCGTCACGTTGGCGTTCTTGGGCTGCGATGCGGAGGATGCGCTGTTGCTGCTGCTGCTGGCGCTGGAGAGGCGGCTGCCGAAGCGCACGCCGACCTTGCTGCCAACGGAAAAGGCCCTCGTGCGGGAGGCGTCCGCGGCAACTTCCAGCTTGTTGCGACGCTGCTCGCAGTCGGCGCGGCTGCCGATGGAGTAGGCCCTAACGATGGGTTCGTCCTCGTCGGTGGGTGTGAAGTACGCCCGCACCTTGTCGAGCGGATACTCCGCGAAGCAGATGTCCGTGGACGGGGTCCCGGAGCTGCGACGGGACGTGTCTTCCACTGAAACGGACAACAAAACGTTTTACAACAATTCGCTTACGAGAAACTTTGGAAGGACCGAATCTCATTTTTATCCATTTTAACGGAAACGAGGAGTAAAAATGCCGCTTACCGGAACTGGTCTTTTTGGAGATAGAATGCGAGGCCGGGTTCATGTCCAGATAGCCTTCGTCCTCTTGCGGCGAGTGCCCTTTTAAGATTGTCGGCATGATATCTTTGACAGGGGCCATCGGGACGTAGCTGAAATGAGATATAGACTTTCAACAAAAAGCCGAGTCGCGTTCGAGGGCCTTAAGGCTTATTGTAGGTCTCACGAGCCCTATTTAAAGTGCTTCAGGTCATGGGGGCCATTTTGGAAATGTTTTAAATCTTGTGGGCCATATTGAAAGTACTTTTAGGTCTTGGAGGCCATACTGGAAATGTTTTTAATCTTGTAGGCCATATTGAAAGTACTTTTAGGTCTGGAGGCCATATTGGAAATGTTTTAAATCTTGTGGGCCATTTTGAAAGTACTTTTAGGTCTTGGAGGCCATATAGAATTGTTTTTAGGGCCTGTGGACCATTTTGGAAATGGATTTAGGTCTCAGAGACCATATTGGAAATGTTTTCAGGGCCTACGGCTCACAAGAAATCGGATTTAGGTCCCAAGATCCATATTAGAAACTTTTTCCTCACCCGTTGGAAGCATCCGCTCCTTGGTTCCTGGGCTTGTCCTTATAGGTTAACCTTGGCGAAGATGCCCCGGCGTAAAGTGACCCAACGGGGCTCATGGGCATGTAGCCCTCGTGCGCCCCGCCCGGAGACGCCATATCCAGGTAGTCGCTTCCTCCATGGGCAGACGGCTGCGACGCAGGCGGAGGAGGTGGCGAGTACGAGGCCCCTTTGGCCCCTTGGCCCAACGCCAACCAGGACGGCGGGCTCATGGTGAGCGACGGGTCCCTCGAGTGACTGTGACCCGTGACGACCGACTCTTGGTGGGACGAGGTGTCCGCTCCCGCGGAAGACGGGTCCATCTCCATGTAGCCGCCCGAGTCCTCCTCGTAACCGTGCTTCGACCCAACTGAAAAAAATAGACGTGGTCCTTTGAAGTCATTGAAAAATGTCCGGAAACCCTCTCGTAATCCCTTCCGAAACCTCGGGCTAACCTTCTCCGGGTGCCATGGACATATAGCTGTCCTCCTGCGAGAAGTCCTCTTCGGTGGTCGGTTCCATGTGGCCGTCGTCCGGCAACGAACCTCCGTACCTCCTGCAAACGGAACGGAAAAATAAAAAAATGACTCTCACGGTTTCTTACGAATGCGATCTTTGTTGATCAAAAATTTCAGCAAGGGCCCTCAGCGATCAAAAACTCACTGAAGAAGAATGTCCGGTTGACTAGAATCGCAGTCATCGATGGACATGGAACTTTCGCCGCTGTCCAGAGCGTGATTGTCGTGACTGGAAAACGAGAAATATACGATCAGAATTAAGGCGAGATTAAGCCGATAACGGGATTTAAAGGGTTTCCGGCATACGGACCTTTTACAAACCGAGCCGTACGGAGGTGAGCTGGGCATCGTGTGCGCGATCATGCTACTCGGCCGATACGGATTGGACATCATGTGCATGGACCTGAAACATTAGCGAAGAAACGAAATATTAAAATCGGCGTGGCGAGAGACCGGAAACTTCGAAGGCCCTTACAAGTCTAGCCAACTTAAAACGGACAGGCGAAGCGGGAAATGAGAAGGATGGGCGAACGAACGAAGCAACAAAAACATATAGCTGTTGTTGAATAGTTAAAGGGCCCAAGGGCTTCTGAGACCACAGAGGTCCTAATTATCGGTGAGGAAAGCCCGAAACTCTTGCTGCCGAGTAGAATGTAAGGGCCCAAAGGCATCTAAGACTACAGAGGTTCTAAACAGTGATGGGAAAAGTCCAAAATTCATGCTGTCGAGTAAAATTTAAGGGCCCAAAGGCATCTAAGACCATAGAGGCCCTAAAAACCGATGAGGAATGACCGAGTTCGTGAGTTCATCACAGAAGAGTTTATGCGGCCAAGTAGAATTTAAGGGCATAAAGGCATCTAAGACTAGAGGACCTAAACAGTGATGAGATATGTCCAAAATTCATGCCGTCTAATAGAATTTAAGGGCCCAAAGGCATCTGAGACTACAGAGGACCGGATTGATGGGAGAAGTTCAAAACTCATGCTGCCAAGTCAAAATTAAGGGCCCGAAGACATCTAACCCTATAGATGACCTAACAGTGATAGGAGGAGTTCAAAAATCATGCTGTCGAGTAAAATTTAAGGGCACAAAGGCATCTAAGACCATAGAGGCCCCAAAAACCAATGAGGAAAGACCGAGTTCATGAGTTCATCACAGAAGAGTTCATGCGGCCAAGTAGAATTTAAGGGCATAAGGGCATCTAAGACTTAGAGGTCCTAAATAGTGAGTGGAGAATTTCAAAATCCATGCTGTCTAGTAGAATTTAAGGGCCCAAAGGAATCTAAGACTATAGAGGACCTAACAGTGATGGAAGAATTTTAAAATTCATGCCGCCAAGTAGAATTTAAGGGCATAAGGAAATCTAAGACAATAGAGGACCTAAACAGTGATGGGAGAAGTCCCAAATTCATGCTGTCGAGTGGAATTTAAGGGCCCAAAGGCATCCAAGACCATATAGGACCTAAACAACGACAAGGGAAGTCCGAAACTCATGCTGTCGAGTAAATTTTAAGGGCCCAAAAGCATCTAAGACCTTAGAGGCCCTAAACATTGATGAGGAAAGCCCAAAACTCATGCTGCCAAGTAGAATTTAAGGGCATAAAAGTATCTAAGATTATAGAGGACCTAAACAGTGATGGAAGAAGTCCAGCATTCGTGCTGTCGAGAAGAATTTAAGGGCCCGAAGGCATCTAAGACCAAAGAGGTCCTAAACAAAGTAAACGGAGAGGTGTATCGCCTCCACTTAGTAAGGACGTACTTGAGGCTTCCCTCCTGAGGGCCCTCGCTGACTGTTCGCACCCTGGTGGGCATGCTGTCGGCCCTTTCCCGGCTGGCGATGTGCGCGGGGATGGGGTTAGTCTGCTGCCTCCGCAGGTGGACGCTGATGGGCTTGGAGGCTTCGTTGCTGCGGGAGCGCTGCCGCGGCGCCACGTCGTCTCTGTGGCTGCATTTCATGGCACTGCAAACGAGGGGTCGGGGGTTAATACACAAAAATGCAAAAGCGGGTTAAAGGCGGTTAAATCGCAACTGCTGCGCTCGCATCGCGGCCATCGATCGAGAATAACCGATAAAGCTCTCCTCGGGGAATCCGACTCCCTCGTCGAGACTTACTTCAAAATAGTTTCGTGCATGTTCTGCGCTATCAGCGTGTCCTCCGTCACCATCCACAGTTCTCCGGCTCCGGTCATGGCAGACCGGCCCACTTCCATGAAGAAGAAGTTGTCCGAATTGCCGCACCGCCTGATGCTCACCAACTGAAAAAAAAAGAGACTCCGATAAGTTTTTTCATCGGCTTTCGCAAATGTTCGAAGAAATTTTCCGTCCGCCGACTCGGGGGGGGAACTACTCACCGGAAACTCGTAAAGCTCCGGTATTTTGGACGACATCTGCACCAGGCTGAGCGTACGTTCCGTGAGGCAGAGTCGATACGGACCCAAGATGTTTTTGCTGCTGCCCAAACCTCGGGCCTTCACGGTCACCTGCCAAACGTGTTCTACGGGACAAAAATCGAACAGAAAAGCAGCGGTTAAAACTGGTTAGAAGCCGCAGGGCACGCGGATGTTTTCACTATTTTCAAACCAAGTGTCCGCAATGGATTAATAGGCCCTAGAGCTCCCGACCGCATTAAATCATGCCAAAACTAGTGGTTACGGGGGATTTTGTACTTCCGGTCATCGTGAGAATCCGGTATTTAGTTCTTCGTACATATAAGGACTCTTTCGCTGGTCCTCCATTTTTATATCCGTGACTTTGGACATCTGAATTTTCCCTCGCTCGGTGACCCACATAATCAACCCCGCCGCAGCCGTTGTCGAAAATTTCCCGTCAGCCAGACGAGATGTTCGTAAACGCGGATGTTATTTTTAATCCCTTTTACCGAAAGCGCCTTCTGTTGTTTTTCAACAGCAGTTTTTTTTTTTTGTCTTCATCTTCTTTTGGCGGGTTTCGAGACTACTTAAGTCTCGCTAGAATATTTGTTTTTATTTTGTCTTGTCGTCCCGGGGATTGTTTTTTTTTTCGTCGCTCTCATCTCGGGAGGCTCCCATTTTACACCTCTTCTTCTTGTTTCTTCGGATGGAATACGGGGCAGAAAGGCATTTGATCTTCGGCCATAAAATCGAAAAGATGAAGTTGTGCAAAAATTCAAATTCATTAAAAAAAACTGCTTAAAAATCGAAAAAAAGTGCAGTTTGACTTAACGGAAGAGTGAGTTTCCATTGGGCACAAGAATTGTCCAAAACATTGCTGCAAGAACCCTCGACAAGATAGCCGCAAGAATTTCTACAAGATGGCCATCTACGTTGGGCACAAGAACTGTATACAAGATGGCAGTCTCCTTGGACACGAAAATCTTCTTCAAGATGGCCGCATCCATTGGACACCATTTTCATCAAGATGGCCATCTCCATCAAACACGAGAATTTTTACAAGATGGCCGTAAGAACCCTCTACAAGATGGCCGCTTCCATTGAACATAATCTTCTTCAAGAGGGCTGTCACCAATGAACAATCTTTGTCAAGATGACCGTCTCCATTAGACACAAAAAATGTCCACAAGATGGCCATCTCTATTCAACACAAACATTTTTCACAAGATGGCCGTAAAAACCCTCTAGTAGATGGCCATCTCCATTGAACAAAATCTGCTTCAAGATGGCCGCTTCCAATGAACACAATCTTCCTAGGACACAATCTCCATTGGACACGAGCATTTTTACAAGATGGCAGGTAAGAACCCTCTACAAGATGACCGCCTCCATTTCAAACGAGAATCTTCAAGATGGTCGTCTCCATTGGTCACAGTCTTCCACCAAGACGGCTTCTTCTACGAGCCCTTCAAGTTTACAAGATGGTCGCCTCCATGGCAAACGAGAATCATCTTCAAGATGGTCGTCATCACTGGTCACAAAATCTTCTTCAAGATGGTCGATTCCATCGGGCACAATCTTTCACCAAGACGTCTTTTTCTACGAAACCTTCAAGTTTACAAGACGGCTGCCTCCACCGCAATCCAGACATTCCGACAAGATGGCAGCTACTACGAGCCCTTCAAGTTTACAAGACGGTCTTCTCCATCGTCCGCTAGATCTTCCGACAAGACTTGTTCCCCGAGGCCATCGTCTTGGCAAAAGAGACCGCCGCAGATTTTGTTACTAAAAACAACGTGAAAAAAAAAAGCAGCTCACCGAAATTAGGTTTTGGGATCTCGCTGGTCCCGAAGTACTCTCCGCCGTGCTGCAACTGCAAGAGCGCCGTGAGCCACTCGTCCAGTTCCGCCTCGTTGTCCATGCAGATGGCGAAGCTGTCGTCCTTGGTGTACAAGGCGATCACGAACTTCTGCTTCGTGTCCAGCTTACGGTTGATGTTGAAGCAAGTCTTCAGGTTGATGGACCTTAAAGGAAAAAAAAAACAAGACGTATCACAAATCCGGCGTTTTGGTTTAACCGTTCGCTTTTCGGATATATATACGTAACAATCAAAGTGAGGACCTTTTCGGCGGATGTCCGGCTTTCCACTTTTTCTCGCTGTCGCAATATTCCAGTCGAGATGCTCCCGAATCGGATTCCATCCTCAAAACGAAAAACTTCTTCTTCATGGTCTGAAATTGAAAAACAAAAATAAGTTGTTGTTGTTAAGGGCCTCTAAGCAACGGCTCGACGACTTCCTTTATTCTGCTCGGATCCGTTGTTGATGAAAATCCACGGTTGCCGCAAAACAGGACGCGATATAAAACCGCGTTCGTGTTATCGAAAACCTCGATCAAATATCGATTAGGTCCTCTTACAATTTTATTTCTTCTTTATGTAACTGGAATAAGTTTTGTTTATCTGTCAATTTGGTCCTTTGACTACCTGGGGCTCGTCTCGGTTTAAGGCAGCCCTTCTGTCCTTAGTTTACGGCCCTTCTTTACTTAATCTGGCTAAACTAAGGTCCTTTATCGTAATAATCCATTGCTGCCTAGGGCCCCTTCTTAGCTTGCATAATGAGGCCCTTCCTTTGATTATTACAACCCTGCCATGGGGCCTCTTCTTGGCTTAGTTCAAACCTGCCATGGGGCCCATTTTGACATCGCTTAGGGGCCTCTTCTTGGCTTAGTTCAAAACTGCCATGGGGCCCATTTTGACATCGCTTAGGGGCCTCTTCTTGGCTTAGTTCAAACCTGCCATGGGGCCCATTTGGGCATCGCTTATAGGGGCCTCTTTTTGGCTTAGTTCAAACCTGCCATGGGGCCCATTTTGACATCGCTTAGGGGCCTCTTCTTGGCTTAGTTCAAAACTGCCATGGGGCCCATTTTGACATCGCTTAGGGGCCTCTTCTTGGCTTAGTTCAAACCTGCCATGGGGCCCATTTTGACATCGCTCAGGGGCCTCTTCTTGGCTTAGTTCAAACCTGCCATGGGGCCCATTTTGACATCGCTTAGGGGCCTCTTCTTAACAAATTTCAACTATGCCTTGGGGCCCATCTTGATTTACTCTAGCTATACATGTGGGTCCCATTTTGACTTAATTTAACCCCGCTTAGGGGCCTCTTCATATCTAAATTCAGCACTGCTTAGGGGGCCATTTCCACAGATTTTTCCGGCCCTGTACAGAGGAAATAAAGGGGGCAACGTACGCATTTATGTTATTATTAAATAACTGAAACTGAACTTTTGTGCGTTGAGATGAGGAATTAGTAGGTTACTTCCGAGCGCCTCCCTCGAAGGAGGGCCCCCCCAATTTAAATTAACGGATAAACACAAGGTCAGACACGGCCAGGTCACATTCCTACACGCCAACAAACACACAAAAAATAACCACTAGAAATACAATGTAGCAAACACCAAATTCCACCTTGTATTCATCGCTGGACGAATAAGCCTTAGGGGCCCTGGGCTCTCTAGGGGCCCCTTCGTGACAAACAAATTCAAGGGGGTAAACAGGGCCTTGTATAAAGAATGTCACGTTTTCTCGCTATTTTTTAATTTAGGGAAAACAGTGATTTTTAGGGCTTTTTTAAAGGTGATTAGGCTCTTAGAAACGAATGAAAATTTAACGGTCCATTAAGCAATTGTCCATGGTGCAACTCACCAAAAATGGTATGCCAGGATCAATGGAAAGGGGTTGAAGCAGAGGGTCAAAGGTCAGTGAAAAAAAAAAACAATGATTTTAAGGGTATTTTCGCTATCTTTTTAATGGCGATTGGGTACTTAAAAAACAATTAAAATTTAACGGTCCATTAAGCAATTAACCATGGTGCAACCCACCTATAATGATGTACAAGGATCACTTGTAAGGGGTTAAAGAAGAGGTTCAAAGCTCAGCCCACATAAGTGATTTTTAGGACCCTGTTTGCTACACTTTTAGTTCATCCTGTAAATGCATAGGGTGCCACAAAAGTCTATGTCAGTATTAATGCCATTTTATACCTATAAAACTCATGTTATCTAAACTTTTCGGACACCTTGTAAAGATACAGGGTGTCAACACGCGCTCGTGCATTTAAAAAAAATAAAAAACTTCCCAAATTTTCAACTTAATGAAATATCCAAATAAACAAATGAAGTGATTTATGGCAAGCCCTTACTCTCCCGCATTTTGAAGCCCAAAATCAAAAATAATGGACGTAGTTTATGATCAACCCACCCGGACAGAATTGACGAACGGCCCTTAATGACGTCACACGCATTTAAAAGCAATGGAAAAAATAATGGACGTCGTTTATGAACGATCCCGAACCACGCTGGCATTAAAAAAGTCGGACAAAAGCGTCCTCCTTGACCCTAATAACCCGCTGAAAAAGTTGTACGCGAACACACGATTAGGGGCTTCGAAGACGCTGCTAAAAACACTAAAAAAACCGCTTTAAAAACCCTTACTTTTTCACTAATTCCCAATTGAAAAAAGGGAGGGAAAGGGGCAAATAAACAAACGAGGGTAGGGAGAAGGCCATTCGAAAACTGGGGCAAATCCAAACTACGAGGAGAGATGATGATGAGGAGGAAGTGAAAACACGAATAAACGCAAAATATTTACCTTTAATTTTTTCAGATATCCCGTTTTTTTTATGTCGTCCTGCATTTTTTCAGCGCTGGCTTTCGACGCGTACATATCACGGTGGTATCGTCATCTGGGATGGCGGAAGAAATTACGAGGGAGGGGGGGAAGAGAAGAAATTTCACTCAGATTTCGTAGGCGCCTCCACGGAGGGGAAAACATACGAGCGCACTATTTCCGGGAAAATAAAGTGGGGGCAAAACGGGAGAAAAAAAGCCACGTTTACACCTTATTTTCACGTATTTATCCACAAATTCGGCCATCTTTTCGAACGCGTGTTCCAGAACACGCGCACGTTCCGACGTTCCAATGTTCCAAAAAAAAAAAAAAAAAAAACGAAATTCCGAAAAAAACAACAAATTTTTTAAAAAAAAGAACACGCGCACGATCCGGAGTTCCAAATAAAATATATATTCGGGGGGGAAGCAAAAAAAAAAACACACGTCGAACACGCGCTCACGTGCCGGCGTTCGAATGTTCCACGAAATAATTCTATATTTCCAATTCGAGATTCTTCAAAGTGGGGCACAAAAAAAAAAGTAATTTAATAGTAAATGTTATAAAAAACTACCGTAGAAAATATCGAAAAACGAACGTAGAAAGAGATAGAAAGAAAAATAAGTTGGTGATAACAGCGCAGATAACAAAAATCGGTGGAAATTCCAACGAAATAAAAAAAAGAAAACGTCACCAAAACGAGTCAACAAAAAAAAAGTACGAAGTATAGAGTCACAGTTGAGGTGAGTTTAATTAAGAGTAGAGAGAAGTAGAAAAAATAATGTTTTTAGACCTCGACGAACTGCGAAGACTGCGATGACGAAAAACAACCGAGATACAGCTTACCGAAATTCACCCGAAATTAGTCGTCAGACGACGAGTGCACATTTATAACAACAAACAACGACGAAGACAACAAGACGAGTAGAAGCAGCGAGCGAGAGTGTGTGTTAAAAACGGCACAAACTCGAGTAATAATTGGCGTGAAACGAGGCGAGAGAGTTATCGTTTAAATCGTATTTACGATGAACGAAAAAAGGCGTTTGTGACGAGACGAACCAACGTCCATATTGCGAGTGGAGGTCACGTGGGTCAATGCGCGAAAGATGTAAACAAGTTAAGCGCATGCGCACATCTCCATTCACAAAACACTACACACACGGCAAAAGGGTGGGAGCCGCTAGGTGGCGACACGGGACGGCCGTGAGCGCGTGGCATGGGACGTGTTCGGGAACACGGATTCTTACCGATTCTTGGTCCGTCCAAACTGACTTATCGGTGGCTAATAAACGAGTTTAGTTTTTTATTTACGCTTGCAAATAAAAAATATTTGACTTATTTTCGAGGTGAGTGTTGCCGAACATGGTCGCATTGGCAATAGCTATGAAAAAGATAGATTCTAACAAATTCTTGGTCTCGTGACACGAAAAACTAAGGTAATTGGTGACGAATAAACGAGATTAGTGTTGCCGAACATAGCTTTCGTGATTCTCTTGGATGTTCAAGGCCTTAGGAAAGATAGATACTTGCCTTTTCTAGCACTTGCCGAACAAGGCTAGGGTTTTTAGGGCGATGGAAAAGTAAGATACTCGCAGTCTTCTTAGTTGCCGAACTTAAATCGTGCTAATTAAGCGAGATTCACATAGATTATTATTTTATTTATTATTTATTCAATTCCACACTACAAGTGTAAATCGTTATTTACACTTTTATGCTTATTTACACAATTATGCTTAAGTGACGTCAATGAGGTAAGATTTATCCCTTCTAGCTTCATTGCCGAACAACGTTAATAGTTTTAACCCTATTCGCTTACCTATATCCAACGCGCAGTTCTCGTTCGGCAATATAGTTCTTGGAGTATTCCTTGTTCGGCAACGCAGAATCTGCACGTGAAACTTAGTTCCAATAACCTCCACTAGATGGCAGTTTTTTTATATCAAATATACCGAATGTAATGAACCTAAAATATGAAAATAAAGTACTTATAATTATTTTAATTAAATTATTATCATCAATAACGATATGTATCGTATAAATATAAATAATTAAAGTTAGCAGCATACTATTTATATATTTATAAATACATATCAAAAAATATTAAATAATTTATTGAAATATATCGTTAATGTTTTTGTTCTTGAAAAGTAATTATTCAAATCGCAATTGGATTTTTATTCTAGGTGTAATTAGAAAACATTAATAATGCTGCAATGAGTGTATATATCCAGCTATAATTTCAAACTAAAATTTATGTTAATTAGCCACGTGGTCAGCTGTAAGGCCTTATTCAAATCAAATTGGTTATACGGGGTACAGTGGACCGC